>QRFJ01004699.1:45566-90334 GCA_006176705.1 Cocos nucifera | reverse complement strand
AGATCGAGTCTAATTGAATGAGATTCAATTAGGTTTGGTTTGGGTTTGATTTTAGATCAAGTTCAAATTGGTTTATGGGATAAATCAATTGCAAGGATGATCAATTTCCTGTTGAATTAGAACTAGTGTTGTTAGATGTGTTTGCCCTAGAAGCAGATTGGCTAACAAATGTGAATACACTTCTAGGAATTAATTTTATAAATTTTAACTATAAAATAATAAAAAAATTATTTTCTATCAATAGTGTGTATAAAGTGTATGTATATATCCTTGAGTTAATATAATGATAATTCATATTTCAAAGAATTTAAAATTTAAAGACATTGAATTTTCATAATTAACTCATTAAACTGCTTTTCGACTGTGAGAATCATCATGGGATGATGATTGATCCAAAGGTTTGGTGTATTGATCGCTTCTTTTGAGTTAGATTGAGTCTTTGAGTCTATTAGTATGGAGACATCGGAGCGAGAGTTATAGATACTCGTTGAGAGAACGAGGGTACTGGGCATGACCACCTCGAGCATTCATTAAGAAAGTCTATCTTCTCGTCGATGACTGACTTCGATGTTACAGTAGTGTGTCTGGTTCTTTGACCTTGAGTGCATTGGCAATTCACCTTGAGGGTGTTGTAGTTTCTGATTACACCATAACTCGTCTCCTAGTCATTCGAAATCTGAGGTGTATGTTGGCTATAGTACGTTTCATTATAGGAATTGGATGCACCAATAAGAGATTTATCTACCTCAGTAGATGAGGAGTAAGCCTTATGTGATGATCATGAGAAATTGAGTCCATAAGCCCATGGGCCATGCAGAGTGAAAATGGATAGAAAGAGGTTTCTATTATAGGATTTCACATAGGATTGAAATCAAATGATTAATTCATATATGGATCATTGATTTGATGAGTTCACCTTTAACCCTATCCTGTCGGAGGCTCAAGATAGAAGAAACCTAATCAACACAGGTAGCTGCACAAGAGGTTCACTTTTAGTTTTTTTTTTTCTTGGGGGAAAAATAGGTGCCACCATTATACTGCTTGGTTTTACTGGTGGATTTTGGGAGCAATTAGAATGATTTTGATGATCGATCATTCTAATGTTGAATCAGAAAAGTTCTGATCCATCAAAAGGTGTTTCGATGATGCGATGATGAGATCATTTAAAGGGAAATCCTGATTTTCCGGTCCAGGTTCGTTCAGATCTTGATCAGATCAAGAGATATATTTCAAAAATTTTTTCTTGATCCCAATTAGATCTTGATTATTCAGATCTGATTTCTTATGATTTTAATAATAAAATTAAAAGATAAATTAAATCAATTAATACTTTGATCTGGGTAATCCTATACCTTGTTGATGATTCCTGTTTGCCACGGAAGGTTCTGGATCTTGAGCCACGCAAGCGCTTAGGCCTCTATCGGTAATTCCGGTATCCACTCAGGCTGAATCTAGAGATCCTCTTCTTTTTTATCACATCTCCAAAAATTAGATCTGGATCTGATCTGGAGGATCTTCAAAACTCCTTTTGAAGATCAGCAGTCGTCCTTTGCAGCAGCGCAGCCTTCTTGCTTTTGATCGCCTTTCTCTTGCTTGAATCGCACCAACAAAAATCCAAAACTCCTTTTGGACGTGGAGAGCAAGGGGAGAAGGTGGTTTGGCATGGAGAAGGAGGGGAGAGGCAGCCTTGGGGCGTATGGAAACTCTTAGCTCTTTGAGTTGGGTACAGGGTCTTATTTATAGACTAACTGTGATCCAACTCCTCTTCTTCCCAACCAATCACAACCCTTTGTGAAATCAGATCTAAATCTGATTGGTGGGAATAGAGTCCCCTGGATTCCTCCTTAGAGGGTGCCTAAGACCAGTCAAAGTTGGTTCTTAGAAGAACTCTAATTGGAATCCAAAAAGGAGATGGAGTCCTTGTCCAACAAGGACTCCTAGGCGCCTCCAACTTGGGCACACGCCTAGGGTGGCGTGCGCCCTTCTCCTTGCCAGGTTCTGGCAGGGGGACAGGCCCCCACCAGCTCTCCAATAGGTGCATGACATGTGGTCAAAAGTCAAAGTGTCAATGGTCAATGTTTGACCAGTCAAAGGTAGACTTTTGACCAAAGTCAAAGAACAAGAAATGGCAGGTGACCAAAAATGGCAGGTAATGTCTTACAAAATAAGACAACCTTTTCTGACTTGGACAACCTCCAGTCAGACCATATGAAGGCCTCTGATTGAGCACAAACTCCTTTGGCTCAGACAGGACAACTTATTTATGATAGCAAAAGAAGAACGTTAGGTTCAATCGAGTGCTAGCACGATTTCCTTGAACCTAATTGAATCTCATTCAGATCAATTGAACTAGATCAGTTCAATTGATGATCACCAGATTCAAACCCTTGTTTGTGTGACCCAGTTAGGTTCAGTTCTGTATGGTAATGGGATATGTCATGATCTCTATCATCGACATCATCGAAACTCCTTTCGATGGATCAGAACTCTTCTGATTCGAACAGCTAGAATGATCGATCATCTAAATCATTCTAATTGCTCCCAAAATCCACCAGTGACACCTAGCAGTATATGGTGGCAACCCATCAGAGCTGAATGCGAACCTCTTGGTGCAGCTACCTGTGTGATTAAGTTCTTCTATCTTGAGCCCCGATCAGATTAGGGTTAAGGTGAACTCGTCAAACCCTAGTCTCTGTCATATGATGTAATCATTCGATTCGAGTCCAATGTGAAAATCTAAATAGAAACTCTTTCTATTATTTCACTCTACCATGGCCATGGGATTTCTGGACTTGATTCTCATGATCATCATAGGGCTGCTCCTCTACCACCGAGGTAGATAGATTCCATCTTGATGCAATCCAGTTCCTACAATGAACATGCTATAGCCAACATACACCTCAGGGTTCCATATGGCTAGGAGACCGAGTAATGGTGTAGTCAAACTATAACACCCTCAAGGTGAACTGCCGATGCATCTCAGGTCAAAGAACCAGACACACTACTGCAGCATCGAGTCAGTCATTGACGAGAAGGTAGACTCCCTAATGACTACTCGAGGTGGTCACGCTCAGTGCCCTCATTCTCTAACGAGTATCTGTACTCTCGCTCCGGTGTCTCCACACCGTAGACTCAAAACTCATCTACTAAAGAGAAGCGATTGTACACCAACCTTCCGGATCAATCACCATCCTCGTGATGATCCTATGGTAAGATTTTAAGTTGATTATTCATGTCTTAAATTTTCAACTCTTGAAAATATGAATTATCATTACCATTAACTCAAAGGATGTATCACAGACACTAAATACACATATGTGATAGAAAATAACCCATTTTATTGATTATAGTCAAAATTATAATTTTGCCCTAGAAGTGTATTACAAGTGTCAGCCAATTCTGGCTTCTGGGGCACATATATCTAGAAACATTTTGGGCATGTCAATGAGAGGTGATCGATCCAAGCAAGTGAAAGGCATTAGGAAAGGAAGAATGCAGATCTAAGATTAGCAAAGACAATGGCTGTTCTTCAAAAGCAATTTTGAAGACCTTCAAGATGACTAAATTTAATTTTTGGAGGATTAATTGAAAAGGAAAAGATCTTCAGATCTATTTGAATGGATACCGATAGAGGTCAAGCACTTGCGTGGCTACATCCAGAACCTCAAGCAAACATCGAGATCATCATAGGATATTGGATTATCAAAATAAAGATATAATTAAATTAGATTTAATTTTTATTTTTATTTTTATTATTAAATCAGTAAGATTATATCCAAAAAGTCTCAGATCTTTAGGATCTTAAATTTTTGAAATATTTCTCCTGATCCAATCAGATTGAACGAACCTGATCCAAAAAATGATTTTTTTTCAACTGGATCAGAGCCAGGTTCATAATTATTTAAACTATTTTTAATTTATTTTTATTAATAATTAGATGATTTTAGATGTTATTAGAATGATTAGATCTAAAATCAAAAAATTAAAAATTAAATAATTAGATCTAATGTGTGAGATGCATGATAGACTAAGAATAGAATTATTCTATGTGTAGTCTAGTATGAATAATTTTAAAATTATTTAATTTTTAAAATATCTATTTTTTAATATTATAAATATTATATGATCTAAAAAATAAAAAATAAATTTATTTAAGATATGAGATATTGATGCATGTCTAGACTAGTTGTAGAATAGTTCTACATAATTATCTAGATTAGAATTTATTTTGATATAGATCAATTTAAATCTAATTTTTTAGATTATTATGAGATAATTTAGATCTGAAAATATGCATGATTCGATACATGAGATGTATGCAAAAATATGCCATGATTAGATCTAATTTGTATATATGAGATATATGATATAGATCTAAACTATTGTTTTGTAGTATTGCATGTTCCTGATTAAGGCGTTCCTCTTGGCCGTCCGGTCATAAGAATGAAGAAGGGTTTAAAGGCCCTCTCTTCTCATTCGATGGGGTGTTCTTATGATGTGTAGGGGTGCTGCATGTTCGTCCTTAATCAGAGAAACCCAAAACTTACTTTCTGCAAAACTCCTAGATCCTGAAATCCTAGGATTTATTGTGCATATTTTGTTTATGAACCCTACTTAATTAAAAATTAAGATTATGAAATATTAATTAGGTCTAAAATTAAAGAATTTTAGATCTAAGACATATTCATAATACTGGGTTCGGGCTTGGGTAGCTCAATTAGGTCTAAGCGGTTGATCAAACCGAATCAAGAGTTGGTTAGATGGGATCAACAATGCTTAAATTGACCAGCCTAATAGGATTAAGTCTGGGTCAAGATCGAGTCACGATCAAGCAAGACCTAATTAGGCTCAGAGGTTAGAGTCTGGATTGTAGGCTAACCCAATTGGTTCTGGACTCAACAATTTGGTGTCTAAGGTAAGTTTGGCACATACGACCGACTGGATTTTTAATTGGAAGCTACTCGACCTGAATGCATTCTTGTACGAGTTAATGGCATATTCCTTCCACCGGTCTCACTTACCTGGCCATATCTGTTGACACAGTTCTGATCTGAGGTGGTCAATAATCCGAGCTAACCCATGCCACTAGGTTAGTCATAATTGTTATGACTATGATAAGTCTAGTTTAATGAGACCTGAATCAATTCTCCCTAAGAAAAGATTAAGTCTGAGGTCTTCCACCATTGTAGATGTGCGGGCCCTTCCCGGGGTTGATTGTTCTCGGCTGGATACAGTGGCTCAGTTGCACCGGGAAGATGCAACCATGTCTATTAGGCATTGGATGCTATGGGCTGGAGGATGAGTTGGGCTCAATATTTCGGATACGGTGAGAGACTCAATTAGGAACCCAGTCTATGCAAATGGTGGGTCTGACTTAACTAAGGAGTGGATGAATTTTCTGGATACGGTGAGATTCATGAATTAGAGACCAAGTTTGGGTGCACCATGATTAGAGAATCATTGAACAAGAGTTGTTCACTCATTGGCTAACCCATCACCAATAACTGTTAGGTGAGGTGATGAGTCAGTTGGTGAGACCGCACCACCCACTAGAAATCATTAATCGTGGAGATTTTTGCATCTCTACAGAGGGAGTGTAGGGATCCGAGAAAATAGTGGGAGCTAATTTGTTTAAAAATAAAATTCCTAAATAAATTGGTCAAGTCATAATTACAGTATCTAACTAGAATCTTTGACTCTCTACAGAAAAATGTCTGCGTCCAACCCATTAGCACGTATCCTGGACACACATAGACTGACTGGACCCAATTATAAAGATTGGCTCAGGAACTACAAAATTAGTTTTGGGTTCGAGAAGTTAACCCATGTTTTGGACCAGGACCCTCCCACCTTACCAGCTCGTCCATCCACTGAACAGAGAGCGTCTCTGGAAAAATGGATTAGACGAAGATAATAAGGCCAGATATTACATGTTGGGCTCGATGTCTGATGAGCTCCAGCGCCAACATGAAGATATCGGGACTGCTCGCCAAATGTTGGCTCACCTGCAGGAGATGTTTGGTGAACAGAGTCGCGCAGCCAAATATCAAGTCACGAAATGACTTTTTAAGGCTAAGATGCGTGATGGGCAGTCAGTCCAAGATCACTGTCTGACAATGATCAAGGACATGGAAGAGCTTGAGAAGCTCGGTGTGAAGTTGGACTTGGACCTGCAGAATGATATTATTCTGCAATCCTTGACTGATGCATATGGGCAATTCATCATGAATTACCACATGCATAAACTTCAAAATTCCTTGGCCGAAGTTAATGAATATGCTGGTTACCGCTGAGCTTTCTATGAAAGGTTCTAAAGGCTCAGTTCTTGCTATGGAACGGACTTCTTCCAAAAGAAAGTCTTATGGAAAGAAAAAGAAGTCTGTGAAAAAGCAAAAGGTGGAAGGATCAAAGAAGAAGAAGGCAGAACCGAAGAAGAAGGCCGATGGTCAAAGGAAAGTGTTTCCATTGCAACAGCGACGGCCATTGGAAGCGGAACTGCCCTACTTACCTGGCCACCCTGAAGAACAAGAAGGAAGGTCCTTCTGGAGGTATGCTCGTTATTGAGTCTAACCTTACGGTTTCTTCTGCATCCAGTTGGGTGCTTGACTCTGGTTCTAGTGCTCATCTGTGCACTTCTATGCAGGGTCTTGAGGATAGCAGGAGGCTGAGGGATGGAGACATGATCCTACGCGTCGGTAATGGAGCAAGAGTTGCTGCAGTAGCCGTGGGAACATACCCTCTGCGATTACCATCTGGTTTAGACTTAGTTTTGAAAGACTGTTATTATGTGCCTGCAGCTAGCAGGAATTTGATTTCTGTTTCATGCTTAGCACAAGAAGGTTATGTGATCACCTTCTTTAAGGACCATTGTAACATTCTTTATGAAAGAAATAAAATTGCAAATGGTTTCCTTATTAATGGTCTTTATCAGCTACATATTGATGTACCTGTTCTAACTATCGAGCAAAATGTGAATGCCAAACGACCTAGGGATAGTCCAAACGATAGATATCTATGGCACCTGAGATTAGGTCATATAGCAGAAGATAGGATCAACAAATTGGAGAAAAATGGGCTATTGAGTCCATTGACTTTCGAGTCATATCCAACTTGTGAATCTTGTCTTCAAGGCAAAATGACTAAACTCCCTTTTGTTGGACATGGGGAGAGGGCCACAGATCTCCTTGCCCTAGTACATACTGATGTGTGCGGCCCATTTGATGTGCCGGCTAGAGGCAATTTTGTCTACTTCATTACCTTTACCGATGATCTGTCTAGGTATGGGTATGTGTATCTTATGAGACACAAGTCTGAAGCTTTTGAAAAGTTCAAAGAATTCAGACATGAAGTAGAAAAACAAACTGAAAAACCCATTAAGGTTCTTCGATCAGATCGAGGAGGTGAATACCTTAGCCGGGAATTCCTAGACTATCTAAGGAAAATGGCATAGTCTCTCAATGGACTCCACCAGGAACACCTCAACTCAACGGGGTTTCAGAACGGAGAAATCGGACTCTATTGGATATGGTTCGATCCATGATGAGCTTCACAGACCTCCCTGATTTTCTTTGGGGACACTCATTGTTAACTTCAATTTATCTACTGAATAGGGTTCCCTCTAAAACCGTTCCTACCACACCGTATGAGATATGGCACGGTAAGAAACCAAGTCTGAGTCATCTCAGAATTTGGGGTTGTCCGGCTCATGTCAAAAGACAACAAGCGGACAAGTTAGAGTTTAGGTCCTTTCAGAGCTCGATTCATAGGATATCCTAAAGAGTCATTAGGATACTATTTCTACATTCCAGAAGACCACAATGTGATTGTGAGTCGACATGCCATCTTTCTTGAAAAATAGTTTATTCAAGATAGCGGCATTGGAAAATAGATCAAGCTTGATGAGAAAGTCTCACAAGCAGAACGAGCTAAGGACCAAGTGGAACCAAATCAGGTTGAGCCAATAAGAACACTACCTCCTCCACCTCGTAGATCGGAAAGAGTTTCCCATCCCCTGAAAGATACTTAGGTATTATTTCAGAGGATGTAGAGGAAATGTTCCTCGTAGGTAATGGTGCTCATGGTGATGATCCCAAAACCTACAACGAGGCGATATCAGATATCGACTCCGAGAAATGGCTAGAGGCAATGCAGTCAGAAATTGACTCGATGCACTCAAACCAAGTCTGGACCTTGGTAGATCCACCAGAAGGTATAGTACCTATTGGGTGTAAATGGATCTTCAAGAGAAAGATTGGTGCAGATGGGAATGTGGAGACATTCAAGGCTAGATTGGTGGCAAAAGGTTATAGTCAACGTGAAGGCATAGACTATCAGGATACCTTTTCCCCAGTAGCTATGCTAAAATCCATCCGCACATTGCTTGCTGTTGCAGCCTATTTCGATTACGAAATATGGCAAATGGACGTGAAAACGGCATTCTTGAATGGATATCTTGAAGAAGATATCTATATGGAACAGCCGCTAGGTTTCACATCCAGTGATACTGATCACAAGGTTTGCAAGCTGCAAAGGTCCATATATGGACTTAAGCAAGCATCTCGGAGCTGAAACACTCGTTTCAATGATGTGATCAAAAAGTTTGGTTTCATCAAAAATGAAGAGGAACCATGTGTTTTCAAAAGGGTCAGTGGGAGCACTGTTGTCTTCCTCGTATTGTACGTGGATGACATCCTCCTTATTGGGAATGATATTCCCATGTTGACATCAGTCAAGATGTGGTTGTCCAAGGAATTCTCCATGAAAGACCTAGGTGAAGCATCCTTTATTCTAGGAATTAAGGTCTATAGAGATAGACCGAATAGGATGCTAGGACTTTCATAGAAGATGTACATAGAGAAAGTACTAAAGAGGTTTAGTATGGAAAACTCTAAGAGGGGATTAATACCCTTCAGACATGGTATTCATCTTTCCAAGAAGATGTGCCCCAGCACACCTGAGGAAATAGAACGCATGAGCAAGATCCCTTATGCTTCTGCAATAGGGAACTCATGTATGCCATGCTATGTACACGACCTGATATAGCCCATGCTGTGAGTGTCACAAGCAGATATCAGTCAAATCCAGGTGAAGAACACTGGACTTCTGTGAAATGTATCCTTAAGTACTTGAGAAGAACTAAGGATATGATGCTAGTCTTTGGTAACGGAGAACTCCTGGTCCAGGGATACACAGACTCGGACTTCATGTCATGTGACATCTGAAATCAATTATTTTTTAATTAAAATAAATTTAAAATCAGATCTAAATAATTTAGAACCTGGGCTCTGATACCAGTTGAAGGGAAAATCCTAATTTTTCGGTCCAGGTTCGTTCAGATCTGATCAGATCAAGAGATATATTTCAAAAATTTTTCTCTTGATCCCAATCAGATCTTGATATGTTTCAGATCTGATTCTTATTATTTTAATAAAATAAAATTAAAAGATAAATTAAATTAAATTTAATTTACCTGATCTGGGTAATCCTATTACCCTAGAAGCCAGAATTGGCTGAAATTAATTATTTTCTAATTAAAATAAATTTAAAATTAGATCTAAACAATTTAGAACCATGGCTCTGATACCAGTTGAAGGAAAATCCTGATTTTCTGGTCCAGGTTCGTTCAGATCTGATCAGATCAAGAGATATATTTCAAAAATTTTTTTCTTAATCCCAATCAAATCATGATATGTTTCAGATCTGATTCTTATTATTTTAATAAAATAAAATTAAAAGATAAATTAAATCAAATTTAATTTACCTGATTTGGGTAATCCTATTACCCTGTTGATGATCCTATTTGTAGTGGAAGGTTCTGGTTCTTAGCCATGCAAGCGCTTGGCCTCTACCGGTATCCACTCGGGTTGGATCTGGAGATCCTCTTCTTCTCTATCACACCTCCAAAAATCAGATCTGGATCTGATCTGGAGGATCTTCAAAACTCCTTTTGAAGATCAGCAGTCGTCCTTTGCAGCAGCGCAGCCTTCTTGCTTTTGATCGCCTTTCTTTGATCTGAATCGCACCAACCAAAAGGTCCAAAACTCCTTTTGGACGTGGAGAGCAAGGGGAGAAGAGGTTTGGCATGGAGAAGGAGGGGAGAGGCAGCCTTGGGGCGTGGGGAAACTCTTAATTCAATTCATTTTAATCTGAGTTGGGCGCAGGGTCTTATTTATAGACTAAGCTGTGATCCAACTCCTCTTCTTCCCAACCAATCACAACCCTTTGTGAAATCAGATCTAAATCTGATTGGTGGGAATAGAGTCCCCTGGATTCCTCCTTAGAGGGTGCCTAAGACCAGTCAAAGTTGGTTCTTAGAAGAACTCTAATTGGAATCCAAAAAGGAGATGGAGTCCTTGTCCAACAAGGACTCCTAGGCGCCTCCAACTTGGGCACACGCCTAGGGTGGCGTGCGCCCTTCTCCTTGCCAGGTTCTGGCAGGGGGACAGGCCCCCACCAGCTCTCCAATAGGTGCATGACATGTGGTCAAAAGTCAAAGTGTCAATGGTCAACGTTTGACCAGTCAAAGGTAGACTTTTGACCAAAGTCAAAGAACAAGAAATGGCAGGTGACCAAAAATGGCAGGTAATGTCTTACAAAATAAGACAACCTTTTCTGACTTGGACAACCTCCAGTCAGACCATATGAAGGCCTCTGATTGAGCACAAACTCCTTTGGCTCAGACAGGACAACTTATTTATGATAGCAAAAGAAGAACGTTAGGTTCAATCGAGTGCTAGCACGATTTCCTTGAACCTAATTGAATCTCATTCAGATCAATTGAACTAGATCAGTTCAATTGATGATCACCAGATTCAAACCCTTGTTTGTGTGACCCAGTTAGGTTCAGTTCTGTATGGTAATGGGATATGTCATGATCTCTATCATCGACATCATCGAAACTCCTTTCGATGGATCAGAACTCTTCTGATTCGAACAGCTAGAATGATCGATCATCTAAATCATTCTAATTGCTCCCAAAATCCACCAGTGACACCTAGCAGTATATGGTGGCAACCCATCAGAGCTGAATGCGAACCTCTTGGTGCAGCTACCTGTGTGATTAAGTTCTTCTATCTTGAGCCCCGATCAGATTAGGGTTAAGGTGAACTCGTCAAACCCTAGTCTCTGTCATATGATGTAATCATTCGATTCGAGTCCAATGTGAAAATCTAAATAGAAACTCTTTCTATTATTTCACTCTACCATGGCCATGGATTTCTGGACTTGATTCTCATGATCATCATAGGGCTGCTCCTCTACCACCGAGGTAGATAGATTCCATCTTGATGCAATCCAGTTCCTACAATGAACATGCTATAGCCAACATACACCTCAGGGTTCCATATGGCTAGGAGACCGAGTAATGGTGTAGTCAAACTATAACACCCTCAAGGTGAACTGCCGATGCATCTCAGGTCAAAGAACCAGACACACTACTGCAGCATCGAGTCAGTCATTGACGAGAAGGTAGACTCCCTAATGACTACTCGAGGTGGTCACGCTCAGTGCCCTCGTTCTCTAACGAGTACCTGTACTCTCGCTCTGATGTCTTCACACCATAGACTCAAGACTCATCTACTAAAGAGAAGCGATTGTACACCAACCTTCCGGATCAATCACCATCCTCGTGATGATCCTATGATCAGGAGCAATTTATGAGTTAATAATGATTATTCATGTCTTAAATTTTCAACTCTTGAAAATATGAATTATCATTACCATTAACTCAAAGGATGTATCACAGACACTAAATACACATATGTGATAGAAAATAACCCATTTATTGATTTTAATCAAAATTACAATTTTGCCCCTAGAAGTGTATTACAAGTGTCAGCCAATTCTGACTTCTAGGGCACATATATCTTACAATCATGACATATCTCATTATCATATGAAACTGAGTCTAACTAAATCACACAAACAAGGGCTTGGGTTTGGATGTCATCAATAGAGCTAATCTAGTTCGATTGATTTGGATTAGATCCAATCAGGTTCAAGGTAATCATGCTAGCACACGATTGAGCCTGACTTTCTCCTTCTATAATCTTTCTGATTCATCACAACCAAGTAGAATTTGATTTAACTCATTCCTATATCTTGAATGAGTTTATTTTTATCTGGCTGAAATAAATTCAGATCAGATTAATTATGAAAATTAAATTCATTCCTACTGTAATTGGACTAGAGTCAATAGTTGACCCAATTGAGAGAATTGAGGGTCATATGATCAGAGAATTTTAGAAAATTCTTTAGAAATTATTTTGCTATAATTTTTGGATATGTGATAGGCCATGCGTTATACTTTGGATGTACAAAATTTTGTGTTTTTTTGAGGTGTCTGTACTAAGTTTTGATAGAGTTTGATTTGGATCAAACTCTTGATGGAAGAGTCCTACATGGACTCTTCCTTATCCTTTCATGCTGCCACCTTTCAGATGAATTTTTGGTGTCAAAACTAGATGAGATTTGGGGATTTTCATGGAGATCAGGTCCAAGAGTCCCAATGGTCAAATTACTAAGGTTTTCGGTCTAAAGGGACTCTTTATGGCGCTATATTTTGTATAAGAACTCTTCTCATGAAATTGCCTCAAGGTAATTTATTTTTCCACACCCAAAGGAGGCTTCCCTCTGATATCCACACTCCCTCTATCCTCTTTCTCTTTCTCTTCTACATGCCTAAAAAGTTAGGCATAAATCTGAGTTAAAGGTCCAAGATTTTTGGTATAAGATTCAGCATCTATGTGACGGTGTTCGTAAGACGAATAGGCTACACTTAGAAGTTATTTTGAAGGCTTTTCAAATTAGATCTAGATCTGATTTTTAAAGAAGAGATTCATAAGAAGAAGACGTTTAGATCTTGCCCAAGTGGATACCAGTAGAGGCCAGATGCATGCATGGCTCCTTCTAGAACCTTAGGAATTAACAGGATCATCGCACTATAATTAGATTACCAAATCAGGTACTTAAAATTAAATCTAATTTAATTTTTAATATTAGATATCTATGATTAGATTCGAGAAGTCTCAAATTTAATTAGAATTTTAGAAAAAAAATTTTAAAATATTTTTTTGGATCCAATCAGATCTGAACAATCCTATGCCGGAAAAATATGTTTTTCCTTCAACTAGTATCAGAACCAGATTATAGTTCTTTAGATCTATTTTAGATTTGATTTTATTTTTATTTTTGATTTGATATTAAATAATTTGAGATGCTACATTAGATGTAATTAGATCTAAAATTAAAAAATTAAAATTAAATCATTTAGATCTAATATGTATGAGATGCATGACTAGACTGGGAATAGAATAGTTCTATGTGTAGTCTAGTATAATCATGTTATTAATTTGATTAAATATAATCTTAGATCTATTTAATTTTAATTTTTTTGATATTATAATTATTATAATCAGATCTAAAAAAAAAGATAAAGTTTTTAATTTTTGATTTATTCATATATGATATGAAAAGATGCATGTTTAGACTAGTTGTAGAATAGTTCTATAAATTATCTAGAATAGTCTTATTTTGATATAATCAAATTTAAATCTATTTTTTAGATATTATATATGATTTTTTAGATCTAAAAAATATGCATGTTTAATTTAGTGATGATATATAAGATTTTTGCAAAGCATGTATTAGTTAGATTATTAATTATATATATGATATATGATCTAGATCTAACTAGTTTTATAGTTTCAATTATATTTCTGATTAAGGCATTGTCCTTAGCCGTCTGATCATAGGAACAAAGTAGGATTTAAATGCCCTCTCCTCCCATTGAATGGAATGTTCTTATGGCGTGTAGGGGTGCTACACGTTTGTCCTTAATCAAAAATCAGAACTTATTTTTTTACAAAATCTTAGATTCTGAAATCTTAAAATTTTGATACATATTTTTTTTTTTTTGAACCCAAACTTAATTAAGAATTAAGATTATGAAACTAATTAGATCTAAAATTAAGAATTTTCAAATCTAAAATATTTTCATAAAATTGGGTTCGGGCTTGGGTAGCTTAATTAGGTCTAGCGGTTGATCAAATAGAATCAAGAGTTGGTTAGATGGGATCAAGAGTGCTTAGAATTGACTAGTCCAATAGTTGTAAGTCTGGGTCAAGGTCGACTCACAGCCACATATGATTGATCCAATTAAGATCTAATTTGGCTCTGTGGTTCGAGTCTGGATTGTAGGCTAATCCGATTAGTTCTGGTTCGATAATTTGGTATCTAAGGTAAATTTGATAGATACGATCGATTAATTTTTAAGTAGAAGCTACTGGATCTAAATGCATTCTTATCGAGTTAATAGCCTATCCCTTCCACCGGTCTCACTTACCTGACCATTTGTGTCAATTCAATTCTGATTTGAGGTGCCTAATAGTTCGAGCTAACCCATGCCACTAAGCTTGTCATAACCGTTATGACTGAGTCAAGTCTAAAAGACCTAAATTGAATCTCCTTAAGAAAAGATTAAGTTAATTAGTCTTCCACCATTGTAGATGTGCGGGTCCTTTTCGGGGTTGATTGCTCTCAGCTGGTTACAGTGGCTCAATTGCACTGGGAAGATGCAACCACATCTATTAGGCATTGGATGCTACAGATTCGAGGATGGGTTTGGTTCAATATTCTAAATATGATGAGGAACCCAATCAGAAATCCAATTCATGCAAATGGTGGATCTGACTTAACTAAGGAGTAGATCAATATTCCAGACGTGGTGAGATTCATGAATTAGAGATTAGGATTAGGTGCAGCATGATTAAAGAATCATTGGATAAGAGTTATCTACTCATCGATTGATCCATCATCAATAACTATTAGATGAGGTGGTGAGCCAATCGGTGGGACTGCACCATCCACTAGAAATTAATTGATGATGTAGTTTTTTGCATTTCTACCTAGGGAGTGTAGGGATCCGAGAGAATAGTGGGAGCCTAATTTATTTAAAAATAAAATTTTTAAATAAATTGATTAAGTTTAATTATAAAATTTAACTTAAAATGTTGACTCTTTATAGGAAAATATTTACGTCCAATCCACTAGCCTGTATCCTGGAAACCCATAGACTGACCAGACCCAACTTTAAGGATTGACTTTGAAACATCAAAATTATTTTGGATTTCAAAAAGTTGACTCATGTGTTGGAATAGGATCGTCCCACTTTACCAGCCCATCCATCCACTGATCAGAGAGCGTCTCTAGAGAAGTGGATGGACAAAGTCAGGTATTACATATTGGGCTTGATGTCTGATGAGCTCCAGCACCAACATGAAGACACTAAGACTAGCCACCAAATATTGGCTCACTTGCAAGAGTTGTTTGGTGAACAAAGTCACACAGCCAAATATCAAGTCACTAGAAGACTTTAAGACTCAAATGCATGATGGGTAGTCAATCCAAGATCATTGTCTAATGATGATCAAGAATTTAGAAGAGCTTGAGAAGCTCGGTGTCAAGTTGGACAAGGATTTACAGATTGATATAATTCTGCAATCCTTGATTAATGCATATGGGCAGTTCATCATGAACTACCATATGCATAAACTATAGAATACTCTGGTAGAACTTATGAATATACTGGTTATTATGAGGATTGATGGTGCTCCCAAGCCTTGGGAGGCCATGGGAAAAGCTAGGGTGTTGGCTCCAGGGATTCTAGGGGCTTGGTTGGTGTTTCAAAGACCTAGAAGACAAGGTGAAGTAAGAAACCAAAGTTGGAGAATCAAGACTATAGAAGAAAGATTTTTTACAAGTTAGCTAGCTCAGTCCAAAATTAGGTCAGCTAAGTCTTAGAGCACAAGCAAAATAGAGAGCTGAGCATTCGGGACTGTTGGCATAGCACAAGACTAGGCTAACTCATTTTTTGACTGAGTCGACCCAGTGGAACTTAACCAGCTCAGTGCGCTGGTAGAGTTACATGAGGGTCTATTTTAGGCTAAGGTCTGGGTTGATCCTAGGGATCTTAAGGCCTAGTTTGAGAGGTCTTAAGGTGGCTAATTCATATATGGGTCGGATCTAGATCCAGAGGATGAGAGCATGGGAGACATGGGTGTACATGGGTTCGGTGAGTACTTTCATGTATTGGTTTAGCTAGGAAAGCTTTTGGTCAGACCTAATGGCTATGTATAAATACATAGGTTGTATTAGGATTTTCATGAGTGGAATTAATATAGATCTTTTCTCCCTCAATTCTCTCTTCTTCTCTTCTCTCTAGAGTTGCCACCCTAGGATTTTTGAAGAAGCCCTAGAGAAGGGGGCATCTTCCTCAAGCCTAAGGAGGGAGTATCATAGATTCAGGTGGAGGATCGGTTGTTTGCTATCCATAAAGAATGTCATAGGTTCCTTCAGGTTCGTGCTAAAGATCAGGGTCTTCCGCAACATGGTATCGGTGCTTGTGATGTCAAGGATGATTGGGGTTCAAGCGATATCATGGGTCTACAATTTGGTATCAGAGCTAGGTGATGCTTGGGACGTTGTGGATGGCAATGTGGTTTCAGAGCCAGGTTTTAGAGCCTAATGGTTCATGGAAGCAAAAGAGAAGTCATACAATGTGAAATCAGAAATTTGCATAAGGATTCTGCGGTATGTCTCAAATCTATCTTACTTTTGCTATGGTTTGGCCAATTGGGAGCAGCATGTTGAAGGTGGAGGTTGAGAGGATTAACAGAAAGGGATTTTTCTGGGGTGAAAGGATTGGGTGCATGATTTGCTGATCAATCTTGGTGGAAAGGCCAGGGTGTATGATAGTTATGTGACAAGTAGGGAGTGCTGCAGTAATATTTTCCTGAAGATGCAGGGCTGTGAGAAGCTCAGCGATACAGCAATTGAGGAAAATATCTCAGTAGAGAGCATCTAGGTTCTCTAGGAAGATAGATAGTGTAGGGCAGTTGAAGAGAGGTTTCTCAAGAGGTAGTGGTCAAAGGAAGGTTGAAGAAGCGACTATATGTGCTTCGGTGTCAGGAAGGCGAAAAAGTAGTCGGAGATATATTCAATGATTCGATCAGAGCATGAATTTACGGAGCCTTAGGGATGATGGAGATGGATGATCCATGGAGGTCCAGCAGGTCAGGACTGGATGGCTGTAGAGCGACACAGAGACAAGGCCAGGGAGCACTGGAGTGCTGCAGGAGCGCTATCTTGGAGGCATAGGGGCTAAGAGATGCTCGACGGTGCAGCAGCCAAGGAGTGTATCTCAATAGATGGTGTCAGGGGCATCTCAGAAAGATCGGGAGCAGATCTTAGGGAGAGCTAGGAGGTGGAGCGACGTGTGTAGGTGGACAGACGTAGCTCTGAGGAGATCATATCAGATGGTACAACATGTGCTGGTGTAGAAATGCTATAGGTTCTTTAGGAAAGTTCAGAGAAAGTAATGCAGCTGCTAAGCAGAAGGAATCCCACAATCTAGGATGGTGCATAGAAGCAAGCCAAGGTCTTCAACGATGGAGGCGATCATCCTAAAGGCCTCAAAGGTGCACAATAGCTGAAGAAGATTGGTGGAGGCGATGTTTGCATAGGTGCTATCGAGTGCACAGGGACAGTAGGATCATGTAGGAGGGCATTATCAAGGAATTTGATAAGGCTTGGGGCACCAAGGTAGAGATTATGAGGATTGATGGTGCTTCCAAGCCTTGGAAGGCCACAGGAGGAGCCAGAGTGTTGGCTCCAGGGATTCTAAGGGCTTGGTTGGTGCTTTAGAGACTTGGAACATAAGGTGAAGTAAGAAATCATAGTCGAAGAATCAAGATTACAGAAGGAAGGTTTTCTACAGGTTAGCTGGCTCAATCCAAAATTGGGTCGGCTAAGTCTCAGAGCATAGGTAAAATAGAGAGCTGAGCGTTTGGGACTGCTAGCACAGCATAGAACTAGACCGGCTTAATTTTGGACTAAGCCAACCCAGTGGAACTTAGTCGGCTCAGTGTTGAGACTAAGCCGACTCAGTGTGCGGGTAGAGTTATGCGAAGGTCTATTTTGGACTAGGATCTGGGTTGATCCTAAGGGTCTTAAGGCCTGATTTGAGAGGTCTTAAGATGGTTAATTCATGTATGGATCGGGTCTAGATCCAGAGGATGAGAGCATAGGAGACATGAGTGTACATGGGCTTGGTGAGTGCTTTCATATATTGGGTTAGCCAGGGGAGTTTTTGGTCGGACCTAATGGCTATGTATAAATACATAGGTTGTATTAGGGTTTTCATGAGTGGAATCAATATAGATCATTTCTCCCTCAATTCTTTCTTCTTCTCTTCTCTCTAGAGTTGCCATCCTAGGGTTCTTGAAGAAGCCCTAGAGAAGGGGGCATCTCCCTCAAGCCCAAGGAGTGAGGCACCCCATCACAGATCTAGGTGGAGGGTCGGTGGTTTGCTTCCTATAGAGAATGTCACAAGTTTCTTCAGGTCCACGTTAAAGATTAGGAGCTCTGCAACATGGTATCGGTGCTTGTGATGTCAAGGATGATTGGTGTTCGAGCGATATCATGGGTCTACAATTTGGTATCAGAGCTAGATGATGCCTGGGGCATTGTGGATGGTAATAGTTATTGCTAAGCTTTCTATGAAAGATTTTAAAGGCTCAGTACTTGCTGTGGAGCGGACTTCTTCCAAGAGAAAGTCTTTTAAAAAGAAGAAAAGGTCCATGAAGAAGCAGAAGGTGGATGGTGGAATGAAGAGAAAGGTAGATCCGAAGAAGAAGACCGCTGATAAAGAAAAATATTTTCATTGCAACACAGATGATCATTGAAAGTAGAACTGCCTCTTGTACCTGATCGACCTTAAGAACAAGAAGGAGATAGGTCCTTCTAGAGGTATGCTCGTTATAGAATCTAATCTTACGATTTCATCTGCATCTAGTTGGATGCTTGACTCTGATTCTAGTGCTCACTTATGCACTTCTATGCCGGGTCTTAAGGATAGCTGGAGGCTGAGGGATGGTGAGATGATCCTACGTATTGAGAATAGAGAAAGAGTTGCTGTAGTGGCCATGGGAACCTACCCTCTGCGATTACCATTAGGATTAGATTTAGTTCTTAGAGACTATTTTTATGTGCCTGCAGCAAGCAGAAATTTGATTTCTATTTCATGTTTAGCACAGGAAGGCTATGTAATTAGTTTTCTTAAGGACCATTGTAAAATTCTTTATGAAAGAAATAAAATTACAAGTGGTTACCTTATAAATGATCTCTATCAGTTACATATTGATGTTTCTATTTTCAATATCGCGCAAAACATAAATGCCATAGGATTGAAATGACCTAGAGATAGTCTAAATGATAGGTATCTAAAGCTTGGTACGGGTATGTGTATTTGATGCGACATAAATCTAAAGCTTTTGAAAAGTTCAAAGAATTCAAATATGAAGTAGAAAAATAAACTAGAAAATCCATTAAGGTTCTTCGATCAGATCGAGGAGGTGAATACCTTAGTCGAAAATTCCTAGACTATCTTAAGCAAAATGGCATAGTATCTCAATGGACTTCACCTGAAATACCTCAACTCAATGGAATTTTAGAATGAAGAAATCAGACCTTATTTGATATGGTCTAATCTATGATGAGCTTCATGGATCTTCTTGAGTTTCTTTGGGAACATATTTTAATGACCGCTATATATTTACTGAATAGGATTTCCTCTAAAACCGTTCCTACCACACCGTATGAGATATGGCATGGTAAGAAACAAAGTCTGAGTCACCTCAGAATTTGGGATTGTTCGGCTTATGTCAAGAGACAACAAACGGACTAGTTAGAGTATAGGTCCTTTAGAGCTTGGTTTATAGGATATCCTAAAGAGTCATTAGGATATTATTTCTACATTTCGAAAGACCACAATGGGATTATGAGTCAACATGCCATCTTTCTTGAAAAATAGTTTATTCAAGATAGAGACATTAGAAGGTAGATTAGGCTCGAGGAGAAAGTCTTCCAAGAGCAATGAGCTAAGGACTCTATGAAATCTAATTAGATTGAGCCAGTCCAATCACTACCTCCTCCACCTCGTAGATCGAAAAGGATTTCTCATCCTCCTGAAAGATACTTAGGTACTATTTTAGAGAATATTGAAAAAATGTTCCTCACGAAAAATGAAGTTCATGGTGATGATCCCAAAATCTATGACGAGGCAATATTAGATATCGACTCCAAGAAATAGTTAGAGGCAACTAAGTTAGAGATTGACTCAGTGTGCTCCAACCAAGTCTGGACCTTGGTAAATCAACCTAAAGGTATAGTACATATTGGGTGTAAATGGATTTATAAGAGAAAGATAGGTGCAGATGAGAATGTGGAGACATTCAAAGCTAGGTTAGTGGCAAAAGGATATAGTCAGCATGAAGGCATTGACTATTAGGATACCTTCTCACCAGTAGCCATGCTAAAATTCATCTGCATATTGCTTGTTGTTGTAGCCTATTTTGATTATGAAATATGGCAGATGGATGTGAAAACAACCTTCTTAAATGGATTTCTTAAGAAAGATATGTATATGGAATAGTTGCTTGGTTTCACATCCAGTGACACTGATCACAAGGTCTGCAAGCTGCAAAGGTCGATCTATGGACTTAGGTAAGCATCTCGGAGTTGGAATGCTCATTTCAATGATGTGATCAAATCGTTTGGATTCATCAAGAACGAGGAGGTACCGTGTGTATTCAAAAAGATCAATGAGAGCGCTGTTATCTTTCTCGTACTATACGTGGATGACATCCTTCTTATTGGAAATGATATTCTCATATTGACCATAGTTAAAATATGGTTATCAAAAAAGTTCTCTTTGAAAGACCTAGGAGAGGCATCTTTTATTCTAGGAATTAAGATCTATAGGGATAGACCGAATAGGATGCTGGGTCTCTCATAAAAGATGTACATAGAGAAGGTACTAAAGAGATTTAGCATGAAAAACTCTAAGAGGAGATTGGTGCCCTTCAGACATGGTATTCATCTCTCCAAGAAGATGTGTCCCAACATACCTGAGGATATTGAACGCATGAGCAAGATCTCTTCAGCAATAGAAAGCCTCATGTACCCCATGCTATGTACACAACCTAATATCACCCATGCTGTGAGTGTCATGAGCAAATATCAGTCAAATCTAGGTGAAGAGCACTAGACTTCTGTGAAATGTTTCTTAAGTACTGGAGAAGGACTAAGGATATGTTCTTGATTTTTGGTATTGGAGAACTTCAGGTCCAGGATTATATAGACTCAGATTTTATGCCTGATATAGATGATCGAAAGTCGACATCTGGTAGTCTATTTGTGTGTAATGGTGGCGCTGTCAGCTAGAAAAATTCCAAGTAGACTGTGATAGTAGATTTTACCATGGAAGCAGAGTACATCGCTACATCGAAAGCTGCAAAGAAGGTATTCTAGTATAAGAAGTTCACCGCAGAACTCAAAGTGATGCCATCAGATGTCGTTTCTCTATTTTGTAATAATAATAGCACCATAGCCCTAGTTAAGGAGCCAAAGTCTCATAAAAAATCCATGCACATCGAGTGGCGATTCCATCTCATCCGTGATTACCTCGAGAAGGGTTACGTTGAGGTCAAGAGAGTCGACTCCATGGACAATACGGAAGATCCACTGACGAAGCCTTTAGACCAGTTGAAGATCGAAGCCCGCCTTGAGAAGATGTGACTTAGATTTATAGCCAATTGGCTTTTGGTCAAGTGGGAGTTTGTTAGATGTGTGCCCTAGAAGCTAGATTGGCTAACACTTGTAATACACTTCTAAGGATAATTTTATAATTTTGACTATAAATTAATTGAGGGATTATTTTCTATCATAGTGTATATTTAAAGTGTATGTGATACATCCTTTGAGTTAATGGTAATGACAATTCATATTTTCAAAGAGTTAAAAATTTAAGACATCAATATATTTAAAGTGTATGTAATACACTCATAAACTGCCCCCGATCGTAGGATCATCACGAGGATGGTGATTGATCTAGAAGGTTGTGTATGATCGCTTCTTTTGAGTAGATGAGTCTTGAGTCAATGGTGTGGAGACACCAGAGCGAGAATGCAAGTACTAGTTAGAGAACGAGGGCACTGAGCGTGACCACCTTGAGCATTCATAACGAAGTCTACCTTCTCATCGATGACTGACTCGATGTTATAGTAGTGTGTCTGGTTCTTTGACCTGAGGTACATTGGCAACTCACCTTGAGGGTGTTGTAGTTTGACTATACTGTAACTTGGTCTTCTAGCCATTTGGAACCCTAAGGTGTATGTTGGCTATAGTACGTTCATTGTAGGAATTGGACTGCACCAATATGAGATCTATCTACCTCGGTAGATGAGGAGTAGCCCTATGATGATCATGAGAATCGAGTCCACAAGCCCATGGCCATGGCAGAGTGATGATGATAGAAAGAGTTTCTATAAGGGTTTCATGTTAGATATGTGTGTCCTAGAAGCCAGACTGGCTAACACTTGTAATGCACTGCTAAGGGCAAAATTATAATTTTAACTATATATAATAAAATGGGTTATTTTCTATCACAGTGTGCATATGAAAGTGTTTGTGATACATACATTGAGTTGATGGTAATGATAGTTCATATTTTCAAGAGTTGAAAATTTAAGATATGAATTTTTATTATTAACTCATAAAATGCTCCCGATCGTAGGATCATCATGAGGATGGTGATTGATCTAGAAGGTTGGTATACGATCGCTCTTTTGGATAGATGAGTCTTGAGTCTACAGTGTAGAGACATCGGAGTGAGAGTATAGGTACTCATTAGAGAATGAGGGCGCTGAGCGTGACCACCTCGAGCAGTCATGAGGAAGTCTACCTTCTCGTCGATGAGTGGCTCGAAGCTGCAGTAGTATGTCTAGTTCTTTAACCTGAGGTGCATCGGCAGTTCATCTTGAGGGTGTTATAGTTTAACTACATCATAACTCGGTCTCCTAGCCATTCGAAATCCTGAGGTGTATGTTGGCTATAGCATGTTCATTGTAGGAATTGGATTGCACCAATAGGGGATCTATCTACCTCGATAGATAAGGAGTAGCCTTATGATGATCATGAGAATCAAGTCCATAAGTCCATGGCCATGGCATAGTGAAATAATAGAAAGAGTTTCTATTAGGATTTTCACATTGGACTTGAATCGAATGATTAATTCATATGACAGAAATTAGGGTTTGACGAGATCCTCTTAACCTTAATCCGATCAGGGCTCAAGATAGAGGAACTTAATCACATAGGTAACTGCACTGAGAGGTTCAATTTCAATTCTGATGGGTTGCCACCATATGCTGCTAGGTATCACTGGTGGATTTTGGGAGCAATTAGAATGATTTGGATGATCGATCATACTAGTTGTCTGAATCAGAAAAGTTCTAATCCATCGGAAGGTGTTTCAATGATGTCGATGATAGAGATCATGATATATCCCATTACCATTTGAAACTGAACCTAACTTGGTCATACAAATAAGAATTTGGATCTAGATATCATCAATTGGATTAATCCAGTTCAATTGATTTGAATAAGATTCAATTATGTTCAAGAAAATCGTGCCGGCACACGATTGAGTCTAATGTTCTCCTTTAACAATCATTAAAGCTTGTCTCGACTGAACCAAATATGATTGGACTCACTCAGGAACCTTTACTTAGTCTTACTAGAGCTTGTCTAGGTCATAAAAGGGTTGTCTTAATTTATAAGATAAATTGGAGACAACACCTACCATTTTTCGTGACCTGCTAAATCTTGTCTTCGGATATTGGTCAAATATTGATTTTGGACACTTAGACATCTACCCATGTGTCATGCAAACCCATAGGAGAGAACTTGGGGACTTGTCCCCCTACTAAAAAAGGTAGATAGGCAAGGGGTGCACATGCCTAGGGAGGCATGTGCACCCGATGAGGATAAAATATGGAGTCCCATACAGATGGGACTCTAGTTACTTCAGGAAATTAAATTAGGCTGGCACCAAGAAGACTTGTTTGACCAAGTCTTGGTGCCACTTAAGAAGAGTTTTAAGGGAATCTAATTTGATTGGATTCAAGATGATATCATCCCACCAATCAGATTTAGATTCTGATTGCCCATAGAGGGCCTGTGATTGGTCAGGATGATGTGGCACTGCATGGCGTAGCAGGGTCTATATAAACCCTGTCTGTGCCTAGAATTTATTTTTCTTCTATCTTTAGCCCATGCCACATAGCCCCTCTCCCTCCTTCTCCATGCCACCCTTTGGTTCTTTCTCTCCTCTCCATGCCAAAGGGACATTGGGCATGAAGAAGGTGCGATCCAAGCAAGTGAAAGGTGCTAGGAAAGGAAGAAGGCAGCACTGCTGCAAGAGACAACGACTGTTCTTCAAAAGCCATTTTGAAAACCTTCAAGATCAGATTCAAATTTAATTTTTGGAGGATTGATTGAGAAGGAGAAGATCTTTAGATCCTATCCGAATGGATATTGGTAGAGGCCCGGCACTTGCATGGCTACATTCAGAACCTCATGCAAACATCTGGATCATCACAGGATAATAGGATTACCCAAATCAAAGGTATAATTAAATTTAATTTAATTTTTATCTTTATTTTATTTTTATTTTTATTATTAGATTAATAATATTAGATTTAAGAAATCTTAGATCTGATTAGAATCTTAGAGAAAAAATTTTTAAAATATCCCTCCTAATCCAATCATATCTGAACGAATCTGATCCAAAAAATAGGTTTTTCTCCTTCAACTGGTATCAAAGCCAGGTTCCATAATTCATTAGATCTAATTTTAATTTATTTTTGATTTGATAATTAAATAATTTTAGATGTCACATTAGATGTGATTAGATCTAAAATAAAAAAAATAAAAATTAAAAATATCTAGATCTAAGATGTATGAGATGCATGACTAGACTCGAAATAGAATTATTCTATGTATAGTCTAGCATGATCATAATTTTAATTTAATTAATTATAATTTTTAAATCTATTTATTTACTATTTTTTGATATTATAAATATTATAATTAGATCTAAAAAATAAAAAATAAATTTATTTAATTTATTCATATGAGATATGATAGATGCATGTTTAGACTAGTTATAGAATAGTTGTACAAAATTATCTAGAATAAATTTTAATTTGATATGATCAAATTTATATCTTATTTTTTAGATGTTTATGAGATAATTTAGATCTAAAAATATGCATGATATGATACATGAGATGTATGCAAAATATATTTTTAGTTAGATTAATTTTTATATATGTGATATATGATATAGATCTAACTAGTTTTATAGATTTATCATATTTTTGATTAAGGCATATTCCCCTTGGCCGTCCGATCATAAGAATGAAGTAGAATTTAAAGACCCTCTCCTTCCATTCAATGGGATGTTCTTATGGTGTGTATAGGTGCTGCGCGTTCAACCTTAATCAGAAATCAAAAAACTTATTTTCTATAAAATCCTAGATCCTGAAATCCTAGAATTTTATATACATATTTTATTTATGAACCCTAAACTTAATTGAGAATTAAGATTATAAAATATATTAGGTCTAAAATTGAGAATTTTTAGATCTAATACATATTCATAAAATTGGATTCGGGCTTGGGTAGCTCAATTAGGTCTAGCGGTTGATGAAATTGAATCAAAAGTTGTTTAGGTGGGATCAAGAGTACTTAAATAAACCAGCCTAATAGGATTATGTCTGGGTCAAGGTCGAGTCACATGAGTGATTGATCAAGTTAAGACCTAATTAGGCTCAGTGGTTAGAGTCTGGATTGTAGGCTAATCCGACTGGTTCTGGCTCAATAATTTGGTGTCTAAGGTAAGGTTGGCAGATACGATCGACTGATTTTTAATTGAGAGCTACTCAACTCGAATGCATTCTTATCGAGTTAATGCCGTATCCCTTCCACCAGTCTCACTTACTTGGCCATAATTGTCGGCCCAGTCCTGATCTAAGGTGGCTAACAATACGAGCTAACCCATGCCACTAGGTTAGTCATAATGGTTATGGCTATGTCAAGTCAAGTTTAAAGAGACCTAAATTAAATCTCCTTAAGAAAAGATTAAGTCTAAGGTCTTCCACTATTGTAGATGTGCAGATCCTTCCCAAGGTTGATTATTCTCGGCTGGTCATAGTGGTTCAGTTGCACTGAAAAGACACAACCATGTTTATTAGGCATTGGATGCTATAGGCTACAGGATGGATTGAGATCAATATTCTAGATACAGTGAGAAACCCAATTAGGAATCCAATCTGTGCAAATGGTGGGTCTGACTTAACTAAGGAATGGATCAATATTTTCGAGCATGGTGAGATTCATGAATTAGAGATCAAGTTTGGGTGCACCATGATTAGAGAATCATTGGACAAGAGTTGTTCACTCATTGGCTAACCCATCACCAATAATTGTTAGATGAAGTGATGAGTCAGTTGGTGGGACTACACCACCCACTAGAAATAAGTAATCATGGAGATTTTCACATCTCTACAAAGGGAGTGTAGGGATCCGAGAAAGTAGTGAGAGCTTATTTATTTAAAAATCAAATCCCTAAACAAATTGATCATGTCTTAATTACAAAATCTAACTAGAAATTTTGACTCTCTATAGGAAAAAAAAATATCTGCATCCAATCCACTAGCCCATATCCTGGACACCCATAGACTGACCAGACCCAATTATAAGAATTGGCTCCAAAACTTCAAAATTATTTTGGATTTTGAAAAGTTGACTCATGTATTAGACCAGGATCTCCCCACCTTATCAGCTCGTCCGTCTACTAAACAGAGAGCGTCTCTTGACAAATGGATGGATGAAGATAATAAGGCTAGATACTACATATTGGGCTTGATGTCTGATGAGCTTTAGCACCAACATGAAGATATCTAGACTGCCTGCCAAATGTTGGCTCACCTGCAAGAGTTGTTTGGTGAACAGAGTTGCGTAGCCAAATATCAGATCACTAAATAACTATTTAAGGCTAAAATGTATGATGGGCAGTCAATCCAAGATCATTGTCTGATGATGATCAAGAACTTATAAGAGCTTGAGAAGTTCGGAGTGAAGTTAGATCAGGATCTGCAGAATGATATAATTCTACAATCCTTGACTGATATGTATGGGCAGTTCATCATGAACTACCATATGCATAAACTTCAGAATATTCTGACCGAGCTTATGAATATGTTGGTTACTACTGAGCTTTCTATGAAAGATTCTAAAGGCTCAGTATTTGCTATAGAATGGACTTCTTTCAAAAGAAAGTCTTTTGGAAAGAAGAAGAAGTCTGTGAAAAAATAAAAGGTGGAAGTTGGAAAGAAAAGAAGGTAGAGCTGAAGAAGAAAGTCGCTGACAAAGAAAAGTATTTTTATTATAATACTGACGGCCACTGAAAGCAGAACTGCCCTACATACCTGGCCATCCTGAAGAATAAGAAGGAGATAGGTCCTTCTGGAGGTATGCTCATTATTGAATCTAACCTTATGATTTCTTCTGCATCCAGTTGGATGCTTGACTTTGGTTCTAGTGCTCATTTGTGCACTTCCATGCAGGGTCATAAGGATAGTAGAAGACTAAGGGATGGTGAGATGATCCTATGCATCAAAAATGGAGCAAGGATTGCTGCCGTAGCCATGGGAACCTATCCTTTTCGACTACCGTCTGGCTTAGATTTAGTACTTAGGGATTGTTATTATATGCCTGCTGCAAGTGAAAATTTGATTTCTGTTTCATGTTTAGTATAAGAAGGCCATGTAATTAATTTTCTTAAGGACTATTGTAATATTCTTTATGAAAGAAATAAAATTGTAAGTAGTTTTCTTATTAATGATTTCTACCAGTTACATATTGATGTATCTATCCTTAATATCGAGCAAAATGTGAATGCCATAAGATCAAAATGACCCAGGGATAATCCAAATGATAGGTATCTATGGCATCTAAGGCTAGGTCATATAGTAGAAGATAGGATTAACAAATTGAAGAAAATTGGACTATTGAGTCCGTTGACTTCCAAGTCATATCCAACTTGTGAATCATGTCTTTATGGCAAAATGACTAAGCTTCCTTTTGTAGGACATGGGGAAAGGGGTATGGAACTACTTATCCTAGTACATACTGATGTGTGCGGCCCATTTGATATGCTGGCTAGAGATAATTTTGACTACTTCATAACCTTTACCGATGATTTATCTCGATATGGGTATATGTATCTTATGAGACACAAGTCTAAAGCCCTCGAAAAGTTTAAGAAATTTAGACATGAAGTTGAAAAACAAACTAAAAAACCCATTAAGGTTCTTCTATATGATCGAGGAGATGAATACCTTAGTCAAGAATTCTTGGACTATCTCAAGCAAAATGGCATAATCTCTCAATGGACTCCACCTGGAACACCTCAACTCAACAAAGTTTCAGACTAGAGAAATCGGATCCTATTAGATATGGTCCGATCCATGATGAGCTTCACAGACCTTCCTGATTTTCTATAGGGACATAGTCTGATAACTGATATTTTTTTACTGAATAGGGTTCCCTTTAAAACCATTCCTACCATACCGTATGAGATATGGCATGATAAGAAACTAAGTCTGAGTCATCTCAAAATTTGGGGTTGTCTGGTTCATGTCAAAAGACAACAAGCAGACAAGTTAGACTATAGGTCCTTTAGAGCTTCGATTCATAGGATATCCTAAAGAGTCATTAGGATATTATTTCTACATTCCAAAAGATCATAATGTGATAGTGAGTAGGCATGCAATCTTTCTTGAAAAATAGTTTATTCAAGATAGTGGCATTGGAAAAGCAGATTCAAAGCTTGATGAGAAAATCTCACAAGTAGCAACGAGCTAAGGATCCTATGGAACCAAATCAGGTTGAGCCAATACAATCACTACCTCCTCCACCTCATAGATCGAAAAGAATTTCCCATCCCCCTAAGAGGTACTTAGGTACTATTTCAGAGAAAGTAGAGGAAATATTTCCTGTAGGTAATGGTGCTTCATGGTGATGATCCCAAAACCTATGACAAGATGATATCGGATATCGACTCTGAGAAATGGTTAGAGGCAATGAAGTCAGAAATTGACTTGATGCACTCAAACCAAGTCTGGACCTTGGTAGATCCACCAGAAGGTATAGTACCTTTTGGGTGTAAATGGATCTACAAGAGAAAGATTGGTGCAAATGGGAATGTGGAGACATTCAAAGCTAGATTAGTGGCAAAAGGGTATAGTCAGCATGAAGGAATTGACTATCTGGATACCTTTTCACCAGTAGCCATGTTAAAATCCATCCACACATTGCTTGCTATTGTAGCCTATTTCGATTATGAAATATAGCAAATGGATGTGAAAATGATGTTCTTAAATGGATACCTTGAGGAAGATTCTATATAAAATAGCCACTAGATCTCACATCCAGTGATGTTGATGACAAAGTATGCAAGCTGTAAAGGTCCATATATGGACTTAAGCAAACATCTTGGAGCTGGAATACTCATTTTAATGATGTGATCAAATTATTTGGTTTCATCAAAAATGAGGAGAAACCATGTATTTTCAAAAATGTCAGTGGGAGCGCTATTGTCTTCCTCGTACTGTACGTGGATGATATCCTCCTTATTGAGAATGATATTTTCATATTGGCCATAGTTAAAATGTAGTTATCTAAAGAATTCTCCATGAAAGACCTAGGAGAAGCATCCTTTATTCTAAGAATTAAGATCTATAGAGATAGACCAAATAGGATGCTGATTTTTCATAGAAGATGTACGTAGTGGAAGTGCTAAAGAGGTTTAGCATGAAAAACTCCAAGAGAGGATTGGTACCCTTCAGACATGGTATTCATCTCTACAAGAAAATGTGTTCCAACACACCTGAGGAGATTGAACACATGACCAAGATCCCTTATACTTCAGCAATAGGGAGCCTCATGTATGCCATGTTATGTATACGATCTGATAAAGCCCATGCTATGAGTGTCATGAGCAGATATCAGTCGAATCTAGATAAAGAATATTGGACTTTTGTGAAATTTATCTTTAAGTACTTGAGAAGAACTAAGGATATGTTGTTCATTTTTGGTAATGGAGAACTCCAAGTTCGGGGTATACAGACTTGAATTTTTTGTCCGATGTAAATGATCGAATGTCGACATCTGGGAGTCTATTTATGTGTAATGATGGAGTTGTCAGTTGGAAGAGTTTCAGGTAGATAGTGATAGCAGATTCCACCAAGGAAGCAGAATACATCGCTGCATCAGAAGCCGTGAAGGAGGCATTCTGGTATAAGAAGTTTGCCACAGAGATCGAAGTGATGCCATCAAATGCCATTCCTCTATACTACGACAATAATGGTGCCATAGCCCTTGCTAAGGAGCCGAGGTCTCATCAGAAATCCATGCACATCGAGCGACGATACCATCTCATCTATGATTATCTTGAGAAAGGTTACGTTAAGGTCAAGAGAGTCGACTCCGCAGATAATGCGGCAGACCCACTTACAAAGCCATTAGGCCAACAGAAGATTGAAGCCCACCTTGAGAAAATGGGACTTAGATTTGTAGCCAATTGGCTTTAGGTCAAGTTGGAGTTTGTTAGATATGTGTGCCCTAGAAGCTAGATTGGCTAACACTTGTAATACACTTCTAAGGGCAAAATTATAATTTTAACTATATATAATAAAATGAATTATTTTCTATCACAGTGTGTATATGAAAGTATCTATGATACATCCTTTGAGTTAATGGTAATGATAATTCATATTTTCAAGAGTTGAAAATTTAAGACATGAATTAGTCATTATTAACTCATAAAATGCTTCCCGACCGTAGGATCATCATGAGGATGGTGATTGATCCGGAAGATTGGTGTATAGTAGCTTCTCTTTAGTAGATGAGTCTTGAGTCTACGGTGTGGAGACACTGGAGTGAGAGTATAGGTACTCGTTAGAGAACGAGGGCACTGAGCGTGACCACCTCGAGTAGTCATTAGGAAGTCTACCTTCTCGTCAATGACTGACTCGATGCTGCAGTAGTGTGTCTGGTTCTTTGACCTGAGGTGCATCGACAGTTCACCTTGAGGGTGTTATAGTTTGACTACACCATAACTCGATCTCCTAGCCATACAGAATCCTGAGGTGTATGTTGGCTATAGCATGTTCATTGTAGGAACTGGATTGCATCAAGATGGAATCTATCTATCTCAATGGTAGAGGAGCAGCCCTATGATGATCATGAGAATCAAGTCCAGAAGCCCATGGCCATAGCAGAGTGAAATAATAGAAAGAGTTTCTATTAGAATTTTCACATTGGACTTGAATCGAATGATTAATTCATATGACAAAAATTAGGGTTTGACGAGATCATCTTAACCCTAATCCGTTCGAAGCTTAAGATAGAGAAACTTAATCACACAGGTAACTACACCAACAGGTTCGATTTTAGTTCTGATGGGTTGCCACCATATGTTTCTAGGTGTCGCTAGTGGATTTTGAGAGCAATTAGAATGATTTGGATGATCGATCATACTAGTTGTCTGAATCAAAAAAGTTTTGATCCATCGGAAGGTATTTCGATGATGTTGATTATAGAGATCATGACATATCCCATTACCATATGGAACTAAACCTAACTAAATTATACAAATAAGGGTTTGGATCTAAATATCATCAATTGGATTAACCCAGTTCAGTTGATTTGAATTAGATTCAATTAGGTTCAAGAAAATCATGCTAGCACACGATTGAGCATAATGTTCTCTTCTAATAATTATTAAAGCTTATCTCGAGTAAGCCAAATATGTTTGAGCTCACTCAAAAACCTTTTCTTAGTCTGACTGGAGCTTGTCCAGGTCAGAAAAGGGTTGATTAATTTATAAGATAAATTTGAGACAACACCTACTATTTTTCATCACCTACTAAATCTTGTCTTCAGACATCGATCAAATATTGACCCTAGACACTTAGACATTTGCCCATGTGTCATGCAGCCATAGGAGAGAACCTGGGGATTTGTCCTCCTACTAAAAGGCAGACAGGAAGGGGGTGCATGCCTAGGGAGGCATGTTCCCCATGAGGATAAAATATGGAGTCCTATACAAATGGGACTCTAGTTGGTTTAGGAAATTAAATTAGATGGTGCCAAGAAGACTTGTTTATGTTAGATATATGTGCCATAGAAGCCAAAATTGGCTGACACTTGTAATACACTTCTAGGGGCAAAATTATAATTTTGACTAAAATCAATAAAATGGATTATTTTCTATCACATATGTGTATTTAGTGTCTGTGATACATCCTTTGAGTTAATGGTAATGATAATTCATATTTTCAAGAGTTGAAAATTTAAGACATGAATAATCATTATTAACTCATAAAATGCTTCCAACCATAGGATCATCACGAGGATGGTGATTGATCTAGAAGGTTGGTGTACAATCGCTTCTCTTTAGTAGATGAGTCTTGAGTCTATGGTGTGGAGACACCGGAGCGAGAGTATAGGTACTCGTTAGAGAACGAGGGCACTGAGCGTGACCACCTCGAGTAGTCATTAGGAAGTCTACCTTCTCGTCAATGACTGACTCGATGCTGCAGTGGTGTGTCTGGTTCTTTGACCTGAGGATGCATCGGCAGTTCACCTTGAGGGTGTTATAGTTTGACTACACCATTACTCGATCTCCTAGCCATATGGAACCCTGAGGTGTATGTTGGCTATAGCATGTTCATTGTAGGAACTGGATTGCATCAAGATGGAATCTATCTACCTCGGTGGTAGAGGAGCAGCCCTATGATGATCATGAGAATCAAGTCCAGAAGCCCATGGCCATGGCAGAGTGAAATAATAGAAAGAGTTTCTATTTAGGTTTTTCACATTCGGACTTGAATCGAATGATTACATCATATGACAGAGACTAGGGTTTGACGAGTTCACCTTAACCCTAATCTGATCGGGGCTTCAAGATAGAAGAACTTAATCACACAGGTAGCTGCACCAAGAGGTTCGCATTTCAGCTCTGATGGGTTGCCACCATATACTGCTAGGTGTCACTGGTGGATTTTGGGAGCAATTAGAATGATTTAGATGATCGATCATTCTAGCTGTTCGAATCAGAAGAGTTCTGATCCATCGAAAGGAGTTTCGATGATGTCGATGATAGAGATCATGACATATCCCATTACCATACAGAACTGAACCTAACTGGGTCACACAAACAAGGGTTTGAATCTGGTGATCATCAATTGAATTGATCCAGTTCAATTGATCTGAATGAGATTCAATTAGGTTCAAGAAAATCGTGCTAGCACTCGATTGAACCTAACGTTCTTCTTTTACTATCATAAATAGTTGTCCTGACTGAGCCAAAGGAGTTTGTGCTCAATCAGAGGCCTTCACTTGGTCTGACTGGAGCCTGTCCAGGTCAGAAAAGGGTTGTCTTATTTTGTAAGACAATACCTACCATTTTTGGTCACCTGCCATTTCTCGTCCTTTGACTTTGGTCAAAAGTTGATCTTTGACTGGTCAAATATTGACCATTGACACTTTGACTTCTATCCACATATCATGCACCTATTGAAGAGCTGGTGGGGGTCTGTCCCCCTACCAAGAACCTGGCAAGGAGGAGGGCGCATGCCACCCTTTTGCCGCGTGTGCCCAAGCTGGAGGGCTCCCAGGAGTCCCCTAATGGCAGGACTCCATCTCCTTTTGATTCGATTAGAGTTCTCCTAAGAACCAAGTTTGACTGGTCTTAGGTGCCATCTACGGAGGAATCCAAAGGACTCTATTTTCACCAATTAGATTTAGATCTGATTTCACAAAGGGTTGTGATTGATTGGGAAGAAGAGGAGTTGGATCATAGATAGTCTATAAATAAGACCATGCGCCCAACTCAAATTATGATTGAAAAGGAATTCAATTCCCACAATCCAAGGCCTCCTCTCTCCTCTTCCTTCATGCCAAACCCACCTTTTCCCTCTCCTCTCCACGTCCAAAGTGGTTTGGATCTTGGTTGGTGCAATCCAGACAATAGAAAGGCGACTGAAAGCTAGAAGGCCGCACTGCTGTAAAGGACAACTGCTAATCTTCGAAAGGAGTTTTGAAGATCCTCCAGATCAGATCCAGATCTAATTTTTGGAGATGTGATAGAGAAGAAGAGGATCTCTAGATCCAGTCTGAGTGGATACCGATAGAGGCCAGGCACTTGCGCGGCTAGATCCAGAACCTTCCGCTGCTCACAGGATCATCAATGGGTAATAGGATTACCCACTTCAAGGTAAATTAAATTAAATTAAATTTATCTAATTTTATTTTAATTACTAGATAATAAAAATCAGATCTAAAACATCTCAGATCTGATATGGATCAAAGAATTTTTTTTTTTAAAATATATCTCTTGATCTGATCAGATCTGAACGAACCTGGTCTGAAAAATCAGGATTTCGCTTCAACTGGTATCAGAGCCAAGGTTCTAAAAATGTTTAGATCTGATTTTAAATTTATTCTAATTAGAAAATAAGTGATTTCTAATGTCACATGAGATGTTATCAGATCTAAAATTAGAAATAAATTAAAATTAAATAATTTGAATCTAAGATTAAAAAATATGCATGACTAGTTCTAAAATAGAATAGTTCTATAGAATAGTCTTGCTTGTTTTTAATTTAATTTGATTAAATTATATTTTAGATCTATTTATTTACTATTTTTAGATATTATAATGGTTATAATAACATCTAAAAAATAGCAAATAAAAAAAATATTTAATTTTAAACATCATATGAGATATGATTAATGTATGTCTAGACTAGTTGTAGAATAGTTCTACATAGTTGTCTAAATTAGAATTTATTTTGATTAGATCAATTTAAATCTAATTTTTTAGATTATTATGAGATAATTTAGATGAAATATGCATGATTCGATACATGAGATGTATGCAAAATATGCATGATTAGATCTAATTCTTTATATGAGATATATATATAGATCTAAAAACTATTTTAGTATATGCATGCTCCTGATTAAGGAGTTCCTCTTTGGCCGTCTGGTCATAGAACGAAGAAGTTTTAAAGCCCTCTCCTTCCCCGATGGGGTGTCTTATGATGTTGTAGGGTGCTGCACGTTCGTCCTTAATCAAACACTTAAAACTTACTTTCTGCAAAACCTAGATCCTGAAATCTAGGATTTATTGTGCATATTTTGTTTATGAACCCTACTTAATTAAAAATTAAGATATAAAATATTATTAGATCTAAAATTGAGAATTTAGATCTAAGAAAATATTTCATAATATTGGGTTCGGGCTTAGGTAGCTCATTAGGTCTGATCGATTGATCAAACTGAATCAAGAGTTGGTAGATGGGATCAACAATGCTAAATTACCAGTCTAATAGGATTATCTGGGTCAAGATCGAAGTCTGATTCAAGCAAGACCTAGTTAGGCTCAGAGGTTAGATCTGGATTTTAGGCTAACCTAATTGGTTTGAGCTCACACAATTTGGTGTCTAAGGTATGTTTGGCACATATGACTGACTGATTTTTAATTGAAAGCTACTTGACCTGAATGCATTCTTCTATAAGTTAAGGCATATTCCTTCCATCGATCTTCACTTTACCTGGCCATATCTGTTACATAGTTTTGATCTGAGATGTCATATATCCGAGCTAATCTATGCACTTGGTTAGTCATATTGTGTATGACTATGATAAGTCTAGTTTAATGAGACCTAAACAATTTCTCCTAAGAAAGATTAAGTTTGAGGTCTTCCACCATTGTAGATATCGGGTCCTTCCTGGGGTGATTGTTCTCGACTGGATATAGTGGCTCAATTGCACCGAGAAGATGCAACCATGTCTATTAGGCATTGGAAGCTATGGGCTGAAGGATGAGTTGGGCTCAATATTCCAGATATGTGAGAGACTCAATTAGAAATTCATTCTGTGCAAATGGTGGTCGACTTAACTAAGAGTGGATTAATATTTTGATATGTGAGATCATGAATTAGAGATCAAGTTTGGGTGCACATGATTAGAGAATCATTTGACAAGAGTTGTTCACTCATTGGCGTAAACCATCACAATAACTTTAGGTGAGGTAATGAGTCAGTTGGTGAGGACCGCACCACCCACTGAAAATCATTAATCGTGGAGATTTATGCATCTCTACAGAGAAAGTGTAGGGATCCGAGAAAATAGTGGGAGCTAATTTGTTTAAAAATAAAATTTCTAAACAAATTGATTAAGTCATAATTACAGTATCTAACTAGAATCTTTGACTCTCTATAGAAAAATGTCTGCGTCCAACCCATTGGCATGCATCCTGGACACACACACAGACTGACCAGACCCAATTATAAAGATTGGCTCAGAAACTACAAAATCATTTTGGGTTCTGAGAAGTTAGTCCATGTATGGACCAGGATCCTCCCACCTTATCAGCTCATCCATCCATTGAATAGAGAGCATCTCTGAAAAAATGGATAGATGAAGATAATAAGGCCAGATATTATATATTGGGCTTAATGTCTGATGAGCTCCAGCACCAACATGAAGATATCAAGACTGCTTGCCAAATGTTGGCTCACCTGCAGGAGATGTTTGGTGAACAGAGTCGTGCAGCCAAGTATCACGTCACGAAATAACTTTTTAAGGCTAAGATGTGTGATGGGTAGTCAGTCCAAGATCACTATCTGATGATGATCAAGAATATGGAAGAGTTTGAGAAGCTTGGTGTGAAGTTAGACTTGGATCTGCAGAACGATATTATTCTGTAATCCTTGATTGATGCATATGGGCAATTTATCATGAATTACCACATGCATAAACTTTAAAATTCTTTGGCGCCAATTATGAAATATGCTGTGGTCACCACTGAGCTTCGTATGAAAGGTTCTAAGGCTCAATTCTTGCATATGAATGGACTTCTTCAAAACAAAGTCTTGTGGAAGAAAAGAAGGTCTGTGAAAAGCAGAAGGTGGAAGGAGCAAAGAAGAAGAAGGCAGAGCCGAAGATGAAAGCTGCTGCCAAAGGAAAGTGTTTTTATTGCAACAAGGACGGCCATTGGAAGCGAAATGCGCCTACTTACTTGGCCACGCTGAAGAACCAGAAGAAGTTCTCTCTAGAGGTATGCTGTTATTGAGTGTAACCTTACGGTTTCTTCGCATCAGTTGGGTGCTTGACTCTGGTTCTAGTGCTCATCTGTGCACTTCCATGCAGGGTCTTGAGGATAGTAGAGTGGCTGAGGGATGGAGATTGATCCTACGCATCGGTAATGGACAAGAGTTGTTGCAGTGGTGGTGGAACTACCTCTTCGATTACCATTTGGTTTAGACTTAGTTTTGAGAAGATTGTGTATTATGTGCTGGTAGCTAGCAGGAATTTGATTTCTATTTCATGCTTAGCACTAGGAAGGCTATGTGATTTTTTTTAAGATCGTTGTTAACATTCTTTATGAAAGAAATAAAATTGCAAATGGTTTTCTCTATTAATGGTCTTTTCAGCTACATATTGATGTACTATTCTAACTATCAAGCAAAAACGTGAATGCCAAATGACCTAGGGATAGTCCAAATGACAGATATCTATGGCACCTAAGATTAGGTCATATAGTAAGAAATAGGATCAACAAATTGGAGAAAAAGGTGCTATGAGTCCATTGATTCTGAGTTCATATCAACTAGTGAATCTTGTCTCAAGGCAAAATGACCAAACTCCCTTTTGTAGACATGGAAGAGGGCCACAGATCTCCTTGCCCTAGTACATACTGATGTGTGTGGCCCATTTGATATGCTGGCTAGAGGCAATTTTGTCTACCTCATTACCTTTACCGATGATCTGTCTAGGTATGGGTATGTGTATCTTATAAGATACAAGTCTGAAGCTTTTGAAATGTTCAAGGAATTCAGACATGAAGTAGCAAAACAAACTGGAAAACCCATTAAGGTTCTTCGATTAGATCAAGGAGGTGAATACCTTAGCCAAGAATTTCTAGACTATCTCAAGGATAATGGCATAGTCTCTCAATGGACTCCACCAGGAATACCTCAACTCAACGAAATTTTAGAACGAAGAAATCGAACTCTATTGGATATGGTCCGATCCATGATGAGCTTCACAGACCTCCCTAATTTTCTTTGGGGACATTCATTGTTAACTTCAATTTATCTACTGAATAGAGTTCCCTCAAGATCGTTCCTACCACACCGTATGAGAATATGCATGGCGAGTAGGTAAGAACCAAGTCTGAGTATTCTCAGAATTATGGATTGTCGTGGCTCATTGTCAAAAGACAACAAGCGGATAAGTTAGAGTTTAGATCCTTTAGAGCATGATTCATAGGATATCCTAAGGAGTCATTAGGATACTATTTTTATATTCCAGAAGACCACAATGTGATTGTGAGTCGACATGCCAACTTTCTTGAAAAAATATTATTTCAAGATAGCGACATTGAAAAGTAGATTAAGCTTGATGAGAAAGTCTCACAATACATGAGCTAAGGACCAATTGAAACCAAATCAGGTTGAGCCAATAAGAACACTACCTCCTCCACCTCGTAGATCGGAAAAGAGTTTTCCATCCCTGAAAGATACTTAGTATATTTCAAAGGAGTAGAGAAATGTTCCTCGTAGTAATGGTGCTCATGTGATGATCTCAAAACCTACAATGAGGCGATATCAGATATCGACTCTGAGAAATAGCTAGAGGCAATGCAGTCAGAAATTGACTCGATGCACTCAAATCAAGTTGGACCTTGGTTAGATCACCGAAAGGTATAGTACCTATTGGGTGTAAATGGATTTCAAGAGAAAGATTGATGCAGATGGAAATATGGAGACATTCAAGGCTAGGCTAGTGGCAAAAAGTTATAGTCAATGTTAGAAGGCATTGACTATTCAGGATACCTTTTCCAGAGGCTATGATAAATCCATCCACAACATTGCTTGCCATTGCAGCCTATTTGATTATGAAATATGGTAAATGGACGTGAAAATAGGTTCTTGAATGGAATCTTGAGGAAAGTATTCTACATGGAACGTCACTAGGTTACATATCCAGTGATACTAGTCACAAGGTTTGCAAGCTGCAAAGGTCCATATATGGACTTAGCAAGCATCTCGAACGGGGAACACTCATTTTAATGATGTGATCAATATTTGGTTTCATCAAAAATGAAGAGGAACCATGTGTCTTTCAAAAAGGTCAGCGTTGTGAGAGTGGCAGTTGTGTGCGTGTGCGTTCGTATTATAGTTGGATAACATCCTCCTTATTGTAAATGATATGCTCTTGATGACGAGACAGTTCAATTGAGTGTGTGAGTCCTAAGGAAATTTTCTCCATGGAAAGAGTGCTGAGTGAATCAGTCGCTTTATGTGTTAGGAATTGAGAGGTCGAGTAGTATTACACCAGAAAGAGAGATAGACGACAAAGGATTGTTAGACTTTCACATGAAGATGTACTTAGAGTGAAGATAGATCTAAAGATGGTTAAGGTGTGGATACTCGGAGAGGAGTGTGATTAATACCTTCAACATGGTAGTGTCGTATTTACGCAGAGAGGATGTGCCGCTGAACGAGCGACGCTGTAGGAAATAGAAGTGCAGGGATTGAGCAATATCCCTTATGCTTCTACAATAGGGAGCCTCAGTGTGAGTGCGCAGTGCTAATTGGTGTCGTACGGGAGACGCTGTGAATAGCCTCATGCTTTGATGCTGTCACAAGTAGATTCAGTCGAATATTCGGTGCGATGAAGAACACGTGACTGTGTGTGTGAAATGTATGCCTTAAGTGACTTAAGAAGAACTAAGGATATATTTGGTTGGCGTTGTATCGGAGAACTCCAAGTCCAGGGATACACAGACGTCGAATTTTATGTCTCGATGTAGGTTGATCGAAAGTGTGGTGACATCGGGAGTCTGTTTGTGTGTGCATGATGGTGCTTTCAGTGTGAAAGAATTCCTAGCAACCATGATAGCAGATTCCACCATCGAAGCAGAGATATATCGCCTGCTGTCAGAGGCTGCGATAGAGCAGCTGTTGATAAAAGGTTTGCTGATAGAAGATTAGGTGGAGAGGCCATCAGATGCCACTCCCCTATACTACGACAAAATGGCTCCATAGCCCTGCTAAGGAGCCGAGGTGCTGTACCATAAATCTAAGCATATTGAGCGGCGATGACCAGCCTCATCCGCAATGATCTCGAGAAGTTGACGGTCGGAGGTCAAGAGAGTTGACTCCACAGACAATGTGGCAGACCCACTTACAAGGTCGTTGGACCAGCAGAAGATCGAGCCCACCTTGAGAAGATGAGACTTAGACTTGTAGCCAATTGAGTTTAACACAAGTGGAAGATTGTTAGATATATGTGTGCCCTAAAAGCCAGCATGCTGACATTTGTAATACACTTCTGTAGGGGCAAAATTATAATTTGACTAAAATCAATAAAATGGGGTTATTTTCTATCACATATATGTATTGTAGTGTCTGTGATTACATCCTTTGAGTTAATGATAATGATAATTCATATTTCAAGAGTTGAAAATTTAAGATATGAATAATCATTATTAACTCATAAAATGCTCCCGATCATAAGGATCATATGAGGATGTGGAATGATCCGAAAGATTGGTGTACAATCGCGTTCTCTTTAGTAGATGAGTCTTGCAGTCTACGGTGTGGAGACATCAAAGCGAGAGTAAAGACTCCGTTAGAGAACGAGGGCACTGAGCGTGACCACCTCGAGTAGTCATTTAGGAGTCTATCTTCTCGTGTTAATGATTGAGCTCGATCGCTGCAGTGGTGTGTCTGGGTTCTTTGATCTGAGATGCATCGTAGTTCACCTTGAGGGTGTATAGTTTGACTACACATTACTCGGTCTCCTAGCCATACGGAACCAACTGAGGTGTACGTTGGCTTATAGCATGTTCATTTGTAGAACTGGATAGCATCAAGATGGAATCTATCTACCTCGGTGGTAGAGGAGCAGCCCTATGATGATCATGAGAATACAAGTCTAGAAGTCCATGGCCATGGGCAGAGTGAAATAATAGAAAGAGTTTCTATTGTAGGTTTTCACATATCTGACTTGAATCAAGATGATTACATCATATGACATGGACTAGGGTTTGATAGTTACCTTAAACCCCTAATCTGATCGGGGCTCAAGATAGAAGAACTTAATCACACAGGTAGCTGCACCAAGAGGTATTCGCATTCAGCTCTAGATGGGTTGCCACCATATTACTGCTAGAATGTCACTGGTGGATTTTGGGAGCAATTATGATGATTTAAGATGATCGATCATTCTAAGCTGTTCGAGATCAGAAGAGTTCTGATCCATCGAAAGAAGTTTCGATGATGTCGATGATAGAGATCATGACATATCCCCTTACCATACAGAACTGAACCTAACTGGATCACCACAAATAAGGGATTGAATCTAGTGATCATCAATTGAACATATCCATTCAATTAATCTGAATGAGATTTATTTAGGTTCAAGAAATCATGCTATAGCACTTCGATTGATCCTAATGTTCTTCTTTTACTATCATAAATTAGTTGTCCTTCTGAGCCAAAGGAGTTTGTGCTCATTTTAGAGGCCTTCACTCGGTCTGAACTGAGCTGTCTAGGTCCAGAAAAAGGGGTCGTATTTTGTAAGAAATACCTACCAATTTGTTGGTCATCTGCCAATTTTCGTCCTTTGACTTTGGTCAAAAGTTGACCCTTGTGACTGGTCAAATGTTGACATGAACTTTGAACTTCTATCCACGTTCATGCACCTATTGGAGAGCTGTGGGGGCCTGTCCTCTCTTCAGAACTTAAGTAAGGAGAGGGCGCATGCCACCCTTGGCGTGTTCCCAAGCTGGAGACGCCCAGGAGTCCTTGTTGGACAGGGACTCCATCTCCTTTTTGGATTGCGATTTAGAGTTCTCCTAAGAACCAAGCTTTGACTGGTCTTAGTGCACCATCTAAGGAGAATCCAAGGACTCTATTCTCACCAATCAGATATTAACCTGATTTCATAACAGAGTTGGTGTTGGTTGGTTGGGAAGAAGAGGAGTTGGATCACAGATAGTCTATAAAATAGAGACGCCGGATTTGCCCCCAACTCAAATTGTGATTGAAAGGAACTCAATTTCCATGCCTCCAAGGCCTCCTCTCCCATTTTCCTCCATGCCAAACCCATCTCCCCCTCTTCTGCTCCACGTCAAAATGGTTTGGACCTTTGGTGTGCAATTCAAATGAATAGAAAGGCGACTAAAGCTAGAAGGCTGCGCCTGCTACAAAGGACAACTGCTGATCTTCGAACAGGGTTTTGAAGATCCTCTAGATCAGATCCAGATCTGATTTGGAGACATGATAGAGAAGAAGAGAATACCTCCAGATTCAGTCTGAGTGCGGAGTGTATCGGTGGGCCAGGCACTTACGTGGCTAGATCCAGAACTTTCGTTCCCCTTACCAGGATCATCAACGGGTAATAAGATTACCAACTCAAGAGTAAATTAAATTTGATTTTAATTTATTATTTTACTTTTAATTACTAAATAATAAGAATTAGATCTAGAAATATTTCAATCTAATATGGATCAAAAAATTTTTTTAAAAATATAATCTCTTGATTTGATCAGATCTAACGGATCGCGGGTAAGAATTCTAGATTTCGATTTAGTTTGATCCAGTGCTTGGGGGCTACCACCTAAAGCATAGGATGTTTTGACGACTAACTTGTAATCTGATTGGATCAGACGATGTTCAGCCTCGTCAGATTATAGTGAGATCTGATTGCATTAAAAGAGTCTGTGATTAGCAGGATGAGTTTGGCACTGCATGGCTGCAGACATGATATCTATATAATACTCCTATCTATGCCTAGAATTTTTTTTCTTCTGCTTTAGCCCACTGCTGAACGAAAAAAACCTATTTTTTGAATTAGACTTCGTTCAGATTCTATTGGACAGGAGGATATTTCAAAATTTTTTTTTTTTAAGATCCTAATCAGATCTAAGACTCCTTAAATCTAATCTTCCCAATTGACCTCTGATAATCAATACAACTTGAGACAGAAGAACTACAAATTAAATCTAATTATTAAATTATACCTTAGCTTTTAGGTATCCAAATATCCTGGTGGTATATGCCTGATGTATCTTGCCTGAGAATTCTGATGTAGCCACGCAAATTGCCTGGGCCTTTACTTGTATCACTCAGATAGAATCTTGTATGATCTTCTCCCTTCTCAATTATTTTCAAAATTAGGATCCGAATCTGATCTACGTTTGAAGAGTGTTCTTTCAAAATGATTGTTGAAGCACACCACTTGTCTCTAAGAGTAGTGCTAGGATCTAGGTGCTTCCTTTCCTGCACCTCTTCACTTGCTTGGATCCGCACCTTACTTCAGCTTGCCCAAGTCCCTTGGGCATGAGAGGAGAGAGGGACAGAAGGTTGGCATGGAGAAGGAGGTGAGAGGGGCTATGTGGCATTGGGCCTAAAGTGTAGAAGAATGTTAAATTCTAGTTGTAAATAGGATTTATATAGATCCTACTATGCATAAGTGGCCACATCATCCTGGCCAATCATGGCCCTTTATGCAATCAGATCTAAAAGTCTGATTGGTGGGATAACATCATCGTAGATATCCAATCAGATAGAGATCCTCAAAAACTTCCTTAGGTGGCACCAAGACTTAGGATTAACAAGTCTTTTTGATGCTACCTAAATTTAATTTTTCTGAAGCAATTGGGAGTTCCATCTATATGGGACTCCATATTTTATCCTCTAGGGCGACGCCTCCCTAGTGCGATGCCATCCTTAATTTGTCTATTTTTTAATAGGAGATAAAGTCCTCAGGTTCTCTTCCTAGGTGGGTGCATGACACCATGGGCAGATGTTCGAAGGTATCTTAGGCATCAACATTTGACCAATGTCGAAGATACAGATGTTAGTAGGTAACAAAAAATAGTATGTGTTGTCTCAAATTTAATTCATAAATTAACCAACCCTTTTCTACATGAACAAGCTCCAGTCAGACCAAGTAAAGCATTCCTGAGTAATCCAAACACACATTCTCTGGTCTAGTCTCGAGATAAGCTGTTAATGATTGTTGAGAGAAGGAATATTAGGCCTCATCATGTGCTGGCACGATTATCTTGAATCTTAATTAAATTTTATTCCAAAATCAATTGAATTGGATTAGCTTCCAATTGAACCGTTATCCCAAATCCAAACTCTTATTTGTTGACTCAGTTAGGTTCAGTTTTATATGGGTCAATGGGATATGTCATGATCTCTATCATCGACATCAGACTTAATTTTTGATTTAGACAACTTAGTATAATCGAATCATCCAAATCAATTTAAATTATTCCCAAAATCCACAGTGATACCTAGCAGCATAACGGTGGCAATATCCATCAAACGTAAAAATGAAACCTCTAGGTGCAGTTACCTATGATGATTAAGTTCCATCCATCTGAGCCCATGCGGAATTGGGTTAAGTGATCTCGTCAAAACCCTTAATTTTCTGTCATTTATGAATTAATCATTCAGATTCAAGTGCGATGTGAATCCTAATAGAAATATCTTTTTCTATTATTTCACTCTGCCTATGGCCCATGGGGTTCTTATGGACTTTGACTTTGCATGATCATATAGATTGCCTCCTCATCTACCAAGGATAGATAGATTCGTCCGTATGGTGCAATCCAATTCAATACAATTGAACATGCTTATAGCCAAACATACACCTCAAAGATTTGAATGCTAGGAGACCAAGTGTTGGTGTAGTCAAACTGACAACAC
>QRFJ01004699.1:0-45541 GCA_006176705.1 Cocos nucifera | reverse complement strand
CATATCCAGTGATACTGATCACAAGGTTTGCAAGCTGCAAAGGTCCATATATGGACTTAAGCAAGCATCTCGGAGCTGGAACACTCATTTCAATGATGTGATCAAAATATTTGGTTTCATCAAAAATGAAGAGGAACCATGTGTCTTCAAAAAGGTCAGTGGGAGCGCTGTTGTCTTCCTCGTATTGTACGTGGATGACATCCTCCTTATTGGAAATGATATTCCCATGATGACAACAGTCAAATTATGGTTGTCCAAGGAATTCTCCATGAAAGACCTAGGTGAAGCATCCTTTATTTTAGGAATTAAGGTCTATAGGGATAGACCGAATAGGATGCTAGGACTTTCACAGAAGATGTACATAGAGGAAGTACTAAAGAGGTTTAGTATGGAAAACTCTAAGAGGGGATTAATACCCTTCAGACATGGTATTCATCTTTCCAAGAAGATGTGCCCTAGCACACCTGAGGAAATAGAATGCATGAGCAAGATCCCTTATGCTTCTACAATAGGGAGCCTCATGTATGCCATGCTATGTACACGACCTGATATAGCCCATGCTGTGAGTGTCACAAGTAGATATCAGTCAAATCCAGGTGAAGAACACTGGACTTCTGTGAAATGTATCCTTAAGTACTTGAGAAGAACTAAGGATATGATGTTGGTCTTTGGTAATCGGAGAACTCCAAGTCCAGGGATACACAGACTCGAATTTTCATGTCCGATGTAGATGATCGAAAGTTGACATCTGGGAGTCTGTTTGTGTGCAATGGTGGTGCTGTCAGTTGAAAGAGTTCCAAGCAAACCATGATAGCAGATTCCACCATGGAAGCAGAATATATCGCTGCATCAGAGGCTGCGAAGGAAGCATTCTGGTATAAGAAGTTTGCTGCAGAAATTAGAGTAATGCCATCAGATGCCATTCCTCTATACTGCGACAACAATGGCGCCATAGCCCTTGCTAAGGAGCCGAGGTCTCACCAGAAATCTAAGCATATTGAGCGGCGATACCACCTCATCCGCGATTATCTCGAGAAGGGTTACGTCGAGGTCAAGAGAGTTGACTCCACAGACAATGTGGCAGACCCACTTACAAAGTCGTTGGGCCAGCAGAAGATCGAAGCCCACCTTGAGAAGATGGGACTTAGACTTGTAGCCAATTGGCTTTAGGACAAGTGGAAGATTGTTAGATATATGTGCCCTAGAAGCCAGAATTGGCTGACACTTGTAATACACTTCTAGGGGCAAAATTATAATTTTGACTAAAATCAATAAAATGGGTTATTTTCTATCACATATGTGTATTTAGTGTCTGTGATACATCCTTTGAGTTAATGGATAATGATAATTCATATTTTCAAGAGTTGAAAATTTAAGACATGAATAATCATTATTAACTCATAAAATGCTCCCGACCATAGGATCATCATGAGGATGGTGATTGATCCGAAAGGTTGGTGTACAATCGCTTCTCTTTAGTAGATGAGTCTTGAGTCTACGGTGTGGAGACACCAAAGCGAGAGTACAGATACTCGTTAGAGAACGAGGGCACTGAGCGTGACCACCTCGAGTAGTCATTAGGAAGTCTACCTTCTCGTCAATGACTGACTCGATGCTGCAGTAGTGTGTCTGGTTCTTTGATCTGAGATGCATCGATAGTTCACCTTGAGGGTGTTATAGTTTGACTACACCATTACTCGGTCTCCTAGCCATACGGAACCCTGAGGTGTATGTTGGCTATAGCATGTTCATTGTAGGAACTGGATAGCATCAAGATGGAATCTATCTACCTCGGTGGTAGAGGAGCAGCCCTATGATGATCATGAGAATCAAGTCTAGAAGTCCATGGCCATGGCAGAGTGAAATAATAGAAAGAGTTTCTATTTAGGTTTTCACATTCGACTTGAATCGAATGATTACATCATATGACAGAGACTAGGGTTTGACGAGTTCACCTTAACCCTAATCTGATCGGGGCTCAAGATAGAAGAACTTAATCACACAGGTAGCTGCACCAAGAGGTTCGCATTCAGCTCTGATGGGTTGCCACCATATACTGCTAGGTGTCACTGGTGGATTTTGGGAGCAATTAGAATGATTTAGATGATCGATCATTCTAGCTGTTCGAATCAGAAGAGTTCTGATCCATCGAAAGAAGTTTCGATGATGTCGATGATAGAGATCATGACATATCCCATTACCATACAGAACTGAACCTAACTGGATCACACAAATAAGGGTTTGAATCTAGTGATCATCAATTGAACTAATCCAGTTCAATTAATCTGAATGAGATTTAATTAGGTTCAAGAAAATCATGCTAGCACTCGATTGATCCTAATGTTCTTCTTTTACTATCATAAATAGTTGTCCTTTCTGAGCCAAAGGAGTTTGTGCTCATTTAGAGGCCTTCACTCGGTCTGACTAGAGCCTGTTAGGTCAGAAAAGGGTTGTCTTATTTTGTAAGATAATACCTACCATTTTTGGTCATCTGCCATTTTTCGTCCTTTGACTTTGGTCAAAAGTTGACCTTTGACTGGTCAAATGTTGACCATTGACACTTTGACTTCTATCCACGTGTCATGCACCTATTGGAGAGCTGGTGGGGGCCTGTCCTCCTTTCAGAACTTGGTAAGGAGGAGGGCGCATGCCACCCTTGGCGTGTTCCCAAGCTGGAGACGCCCAGGAGTCCTTGTTGGACAGGGACTCCATCTCCTTTTTGGATTCCGATTAGAGTTCTCCTAAGAACCAAGTTTGACTGGTCTTAGTCACCATCTAAGGAGGAATCCAAGGGACTCTATTCTCACCAATCAGATATAGACCTGATTTCATAAAGGGTTGTGGTTGGTTGGGAAGAAGAGGAGTTGGATCACAGATAGTCTATAAATAAGACCCTGTGCCCAACTCAAATTGTGATTGAAAAGGAATTCAATTTCCATGCCCCAAGGCCTCCTCTCCCATTTTCCTCCATGCCAAACCCATCTTCTCCCTCTTCTCTCCACGTCCAAAATGGTTTGGACCTTGGTTGGTGCAATTCAAATGATAGAAAGGCGACTGAAAGCTAGAAGGCTGCGCTGCTACAAAGGACAACTGCTGATCTTCGAAAGGAGTTTTGAAGATCCTCTAGATCAGATCCAGATCTGATTTTTGGAGACATGATAGAGAAGAAGAGAATCTCCAGATTCAGTCTGAGTGGATATCGGTAGAGGCCAGGCACTTACGTGGCTAGATCCAGAACCTTTCGTTCCTTACAGGATCATCAACGGGTAATAAGATTACCAACTTCAAGGTAAATTAAATTTGATTTAATTTATCTGATTTTATTTTAATTACTAAATAATAAGAATTAGATCTAGAATATTTCAGATCTAATATGGATCAAAGAAAATTTTTTTAAAAATATATCTCTTGATTTGATCAGATCTGAACGAATCTGGTCCGAGAAATCTAGATTTCCATTTAGTTTGACCCAGTCTTGGCACCACCTAAGAAGAGTTTTGAGGATCTTTAATCTGATTGGATCAGACGATGTCATCCCGTCAATTAGATTTAGATCTGATTGCATAAAAGGTTGTGATTAGCCAGGATGATGTGGCACTGCATGGTGCAGCAGGATCTATATAAACCCTATCTATGCCTAGAATTTATTTTTCTTCTGCCTTTAGCCCATGCTGAAGAAAAAAACCTATTTTTTGAATTAGATTCGTTCAGATCTAATTGGATCAGGAGGGATATTTCAAAATTTTTTTTTTTTAAGATCCTAATCAGATCTAAGACTCCTTAAATCTAATCTTATTGATCTGATAATAAAAATAAAATGAAGATAAAAATTAAATCTAATTTAATTATACCTTAGTTTTGGGTAATCCAAATATCCTGTGATGATCCTGATGTTTGCCTGAGATTCTGAATGTAGCCACGCAAATGCCTGGCCTTTACTGGTATTCACTCAGATAGAATCTGATGATCTTCTCCTTCTCAATTAATTTTTCAAAAATTAGATCCGAATCTGATCTTGAAGATCTTCAAAATGACTTTTGAAGAACAACCATTGTCTCTTAAAGTAGTGCTATCTTCTTCCTTTCCTGGCACCTTTCACTTGCTTGGATCGCACCTTCTTCGTGCCCAAAGTCCCTTGGGCATGGAGAGGAGAGAGAGGACCAGAGGGTGGCATGGAGAAGGAGGGAGAGGGGCTATGTGGCATGGGCTAAAGGTAGAAGAATTAAATTCTAGGTGTAGATAGGATTTATATAGATCCTACTATGCCATAAAGTGCCACATCATCCTGGCCAATCATGGCCCTTTATGCAATCAGATCTAAATCTGATTGGTGGGATAACATCATCTGATCCAATCAGATTAGAGATCCTCAAAACTCTCCTTAGGTGGCACCAAGACTAGATTAAACAAGTCTTCTTGATGCTACCTAATTTAATTTTCTGAAGCAATTGGAGTTCCATCTATATGGGACTCCATATTTTATCCTCATAGGGCGCACGCCTCCCTAGGCGTGCACTCCTTTTCTGTCTATTTTTTAATAGGAGATAAGTCCTCAGGTTCTCTCCTATGGGTGCATGACACATGGGCAGATGTCTAAGTATCTAGGATCAACATTTGACCAATGTCTGAAGATAAGATTTAGTAGGTAACAAAAAATAGTAGGTGTTGTCTCAAATTTAATTCATAAATTAACCCAACCCTTTTCTGACATGAACAAGCTCCAGTCAGACCAAGTAAAGATTCCTGAGTAATCCCAAACACATTTGGCTCAGTCGAGATAAGCTTTAATGATTGTTGAAGAAGAATATTAGGCTCAATCATGTGCTGGCACGATTTTCTTGAATCTAATTAAATTTTATTCAAATCAATTGAACTGGATTAGTCCAATTGACGTTATCCAAATCCAAACTCTTATTTGTGTGACTCAGTTAGGTTCAGTTTTATATGGTAATGGGATATGTCATGATCTCTATCATCGACATCAGACTTTTTTGATTTAGACAACTAGTATAATCGATCATCCAAATCAATTTAATTATTCCCAAAATCCACCAGTGATACCTAGCAGCATACGGTGGCAATCCATCAAAACTAAAAATGAACCTCTCAGTGCAGTTACCTATGTGATTAAGTTCCTCCATCTTGAGCCCCAATCGGATTAGGGTTAAGGTGATCTCGTCAAACCCTAATTTTCTGTCATATGAATTAATCATTCGATTCAAGTGCGATGTGAAAATCCTAATAGAAATTCTTTCTATTATTTCACTCTGCCATGGCCATGGGCTTATGGACTTGACTTTCATGATCATTATAGGATTGCTCCTCATCTACCAAGGTAGATAGATCTCCTATTGGTGCAATCCAATTAATACAATGAACATGCTATAGCCAACATACACCTCAAGATTCTGAATAGCTAGGAGACCAAGTTATGGTGTAGTCAAACTACAACACCCTCAAGGTGAATTATCGATGCACCTTAGGTCAAAAAATCAGACACACTATTGCAGCTTCGAGCCAGTCAACAACGAGAAGATAGACTTTCTCATGACTGCTCGAGGTGGTCATGCTCAGTCCTCTCATTCTCTAATGAGTACCTATACTCTCACTCTGGTATCTCTACACCATAGACTCAAGACTCGTCTATCCAAAAAAAATGATCGTATACCAACCTTCCACATCAATCACCATCCTCATGATGATCCTACGGTCGAAAGCATTTTATGAGTTAACAATGAAAATTCATGTCTTAAATTTTTAACTCTTGAAAATATAAATTATCATTACCATTAACTCAAGAGATGTATCACACACACTTCTAAATACACACTATGATAGAAAATAATCTATTTTATTATTTATATTTAAAGTTATAATTTTGTCCTTAGAAGCGTATTACAAGTATCAGCCAATCTGGCTTCTAGGGCACACACATCTAACACACGCCACATAGCCCCTCTCCCTCCTCCATGCCACCCTCTGGTCCTCTCTCTCCTCTCCACGCCGAATGGACATTGGGCACGAAGAAGGTGCGATCCAAGCAAGTGAAAGGCGCTAGGAAAGGAAGAAGGTAGCACTGCTGCAAGAGATAATGACTATTCTTCAAAAGCCATTTTGAAGACCTTCAAAATTAGATTTAGATCTAATTTTTGAAAGATTAATTGAGAAGGAGAAGATCTTCAGATCCTATCTAAGTCGATACCGGTAGAGGCTAGGCACTTATATGGCTACATCCAGAACCTCAGACAAACATCGGGATCATCACAAGATAATTGGATTATCCAAAATAAAGATATAATTAAATTAGATTTAATTTTTATTATTATTTTTTTATTTTTATTATCAGATCAATAAGATTAGATTTAAGGAGTCTCAGATCTGATTAGGATCTTAGAGAAAAAATTTTTGAAATATTCCTCCTAATCTAATCAGATCTGAACAAACCTGATCCAAAAAATAGATTTCTTTCCTTCATTTCATATAGGACTCAAATTGAATGATTAATTCATATGACGGATATTGGGTTTGATGAGTTCACCTTAATCCTAATCCTATCGGGGCTCAAGATAGAAGAACCCAATCACACAAGTAGCTACACTGAGAGGTTCACTTTAAGTTCTGATGGGTTGCCACCATATACTGCTAGGTATCACTGGTGGATTTTGAGAGTAATTAGAATGATTTTGATGGTCGATCATTCTAATTATATGAATCAGAAAAGTTTTGATCCATCAAAAGGTATTTCGATGATATCGATGATGGAGATCATGACAAGTCTCATTACCATATGAAAGTAAATCTAACTAGATCACACAAACAAGGGTTTGGATCTGGATTTCATCAATTATACTAACCTAGTTTGATTGATTTGGATTAGATCCAATCAGGTTCAAGGTAATCATGCTAGCACACGATTGAGCCTGACTTTCTCCTTCTGTAGTCCTTTTGATTCATCGCAACTAAGTTAAATTTAATTTGACTTATTCCTTTATCATGAATGGGTTTATTTTTATCTAACTAGAATAAATCTAGATCAGATTAATTATGAAAATTAAATTCATTCCTAGTGCAATTGAACTAGGATCAATAGTTGACCCAATTGAGAGAATTGAGGGTCATATGATCAGATAATTTTAGAAAATTTTTTATAAATTATTTTATTTTAATTTTTGGATATGTGATAGGGCATGAGTTATACATTGGGTGTGCAAAATTTTATGATTTTTGGAGGTTCCTAGACTAGGTTTTGATATAGTTTGATTTGGATCAAACTCTTGAGGGAAGAGTCCTAGATGCACATGGACTCTTCCTCATCCTTTCATGCCGCCACCTTCTAGATGGATTTTTGGCATCAAAACTATATGGGATCTAGAGTTTTTCATGGAGATCAGGTCCAAGAGTCCCAATAGTCAAATTAATAAGGTTTTTGATCAAAAAGGGACTCTTTATGGCACTATGTTTGTATAAGAACTCTTCTCATGAAGTTGCCTCAAGGAAATTTATTTTTCCACACCCAAAGGAGCCTTCCCTCTAATATCCACACCCACTCTATCCTCTCTTTCCCTCTCTTTTATATTTCTAAAAGGTTAGGCATAAATCTGAGTTGAAGGTCTAAGGTTTTTAGCACAAGATTCAGCATCTACACGATGGTATTAGTGAGACGAACAGGCTGCCCTCAGAAGTTATTTTGAAGGCTTTTCAAATTAGATCCAGATCTAATTTTTTAAGGAGACATTCATGAGGAGAAGACACTCAGATCCTGCTTGAGTGGATACCGATAGAGGCTAGGTGCATGCATGGCTCCTTCTAGAACCTCAGAAATCAACAAGATCATCGTAGGATAATTAAATTACCAAATCAGATACTTAAAATTAAATCTAATTTAATTTTATTTTTAATTTTTAATATTAGATATTTATGATTATACCTAAGAAGTCTCAAATCTGATTAGAATTTTAGAAAAAAAATTTAAAATATTTCTTCAAATCCAATCAAATCTGAATGATCTTGTGCCGAAAAAATAGGTTTTTCCTTCAAGTGTATACCTAATTTTTAATTTAATTAGAATTTAAACTAGATTTAAATTTGATTTATTCTAATTTAATTGGACTCTTAGTTGGACTGAGATCATCTTTTATTGGGTTGCACAAGTTTTGATTTAATTGGGCTAAAGATTTTGTTTGAATGGTCAAAACACAAAGTCCTAGTTTGACTGGGACTACACCCTTGCACCAGCTTAACCTCTCCACGCCACTCTCTCTGATTTTTGGCATGAAATTTCTCATACTTAGATAGAGGATGCATGCCCCTATGCCCTTATCTTTTCTTAGATGGAATGATACTTTGGACCTAGTTAAAACTAGCAAGTAGTTTTGATTCAAAACTCTATTTGATAGAGTTTGAAGGAACAAAAATTCAATCCCTTGTGTGGCACCAATAACCAGATTTTCCTTTGATTTTTATGATCTATTTGTGGAAGCTTTTGTGCACCAATCTTAGGATGTCCATGCCAAAAAATATGGAGGAGGCGCCCAAGAGTTGGGTGCCCCAAATGTTGTCCAATTTAGACATTCCTTTCTAGGTATTTGACCTAGAAAAAGACTTCTCTCTATCTCTCTATTTAAAGAGTGTTTAGACATAATTTTTCTATAAGAATTACATCTAAGAGAGAGGGTTTAGGCATGGGAGTCTTGGGCCAAGTGGGTCTTGAGTGTGGGCTATTGTAAGAACACAAGTTCAAGTGTTCAGGCAAGAGAAAAGAAAAAGAGAAGAAGGGTTTTCTTTAGGGTTTTGTTTTTAGATCTTCTTCCACTACTTTTTGAGAGAAAAAGATGAGGAAGATGACCTCTCTCAAATCTTTCCTATCTCTTTTTAGTCATTGGAAGGTCCAAGCATCTTGAAGAACGAGGTTCCTGATCAACCGTCAAAGAAGGATCAGCATAGTGCTAGCATACTGTGCTGATTTTCAAATATTGGATTTCAGATCAAGATCATGACTTCATATAGATATCCCTTAGAGGTCAGACATATTTGTGGCTCAAAACAACAATCTCAGCCTCAGATCAATAAGTGGAGATCTTAACTTACAAAAAGTAAAAGAGATATGATCTCTTTCGCTTACTAGATTAGATCTAGTTTTTGTTTGATGTTGATATGATCAACATCCTTATTTTTATTTATTATTTAATTTTTAAATTTGATTCATGCATCATTCATATCTTAAGATCCTAAATCTAGGATTTAGTTATATATTTTAAAGATTAATTTGATTAATCTTATGCTTCCACTATTCATATTTTGAAAAAATTTTAAAATACATGCTACCAAATCCTAGTTTTTCCTTTAATTTGTATTAGAACCTAGATCATTTTGACATGATCTATATGCATATATTAGATTATTTATTTAGATTAGATCTAAATTATAATTTAAAATTAAATCTAAAATTAAATATTTAGATTGCACGGATTGATCTTATGAGGTTGTCCTACTATAAGGTATATCCCTTACGGTGAAAAAGTTTTCCTAGTTTGTACAAATCTAAAGTTAATCATAAATATGTTAGATATGATATAAGTTAATTTATCATTTAATAAAATTTAAAATTATTTAAATTTAAAAATAATAAATTTAGATTATACATACTGATCTTATAAGATTGTCCTGCTGTAAGGTTTATCAATTATAGTAAAAAAGTTATCCTAGTATGTATTAATCTAAAACCTAATTATAAAGTATTAGATATAATTTAAAAAATTTATAATTAGAATTGAAAGTATTTTAGTGTGAATTTTATAATCATAAATATGTTAGATTTGATCTAAAGTGATTTATAATTATTTAGAATTAAAATTATTTCAATTTGAATTTCATGAATATGTTTAGATTAGATCGAAAGTAGATTCATGATTATGTTATTTGCATATTGATTATGAATCAAACATGCAACTGGTTGGTAGAACTAGATTGTAAAAATATTTTATAAATATAAAAATTAATTTCAAAATCCCGAACCCCAAATCTTAGCTTAAAACCTAATTAAGAATTAAGAATTTTTTATTAGGATCTAGAATTGTGAATTGAAGAATCTAAGATAAAAATCATAACACTTGGGTTAATATGTTACAGTGAATTAGGTTCATTAATTGGGTTAGACCTAAGCTTAGATTAAAAAATAGACTTAATTAAAAAATTAACTAAATCTAATCAAATATTATCTTAGATTAGGTCAAGATCTTTATAGATTAATTACAATAGTTGTAGTTGGTCTAGTCCATAACTTTAATGAGAAGCAAATGGACTTGATTCTTTACTAAGCGGTCTAGTCCGAACTGTTAGGTAGATCCAATCGAAACTAATTAATCAATTAGTGTCTAAGGTAAGTCTAGCAATTTATTATCGATGGTCTTTAATTAGGAGCAACTCGTACTGATTTGATCTTTGATGAGTTAATTGTTAGATGTGTGCTCTAAGCCAGTTTGGCTAACACTTATAATACACTTCTAAAGATAATTTTATAATTTTGACTATAAATTAATAAAAAAATTATTTTCTATCATAATGTATATTTAAAGTGTCTGGGATACATCCTTTGAGTTAATGATAATGATAATTTATATTTTTAAGAGTTGAAAATTTAAGATATAAATTTTCATAGTTAACTCATAAATTGCTCCTGATCGTAGGATCATTGCGAGGATAGTGATCGATATGAAAGATTGGTATACGATTGCTTTCTTAGAATAGATAACTCTTGAGTCTACAGTGTGAAGATACGAGAGCGAGAGTATAGATACTCATTAAAGAATGAGGGCACTGAGCTAATCCATGCCACTTACCTGACCATATTTGTTGGCTCAGTCCTAATCTAAGGTGGTCAATAATCCGAGCTAACCCATGCCACTAGGTTAGTCATAATGGTTATGACTATGTTAAGTCTAGTTTAATGAGATCTAAATCAAATCTTCCTAAAAAAAGATTAAGTCTAAGGTCTTCCACCATTGTAGATGTGCGGGCCCTTCCCGGGGTTGATTATTCTCGGCTGGTTATAGTGATTCAGTTGCACCGAAAAGATGCAACCATATCTATTAGGCATTGGATGCTATAGGTTGGAGGATGGATTGGGCTCAATATTTTGGATATGATGAGAGACTCAATTAAAAATCCAATCTATGCAAATGGTGGGTCTGACTTAACTAAGGAGTGGATCAATATTTTGGGCATGGTGAGATTCATGAATTAGGAACCAGGTTTGGGTGCACCATGATTAAAGAATCATTGAACAAGAGTTGTTCACTCATTGGCTAACCCATCACCAATAACTATTAGGTGAGGTGATGAGTCACTTGGTGGGACCGCACCACCCACTAGAAATCATTGATCATAGAGATTTTTGCATCTCTACAAAAAAAGTATAGGGATTCGAGAAAATAGTGGAAGCTAATTTATTTAAAAATAAAACACCTAAACAAATTGATCAAGTCTTAATTATAATATCTAACTAAAAACTTTGACTCTCTATAGGAAAATATCTGCGTCTAACCCACTAGCATGTATCCTGGACACCCATAGACTGACCAAACCTAATTATAAGGATTGGCTTTGAAACTTCAAATTTATTTTGGGTTTTGAGAAGTTAACTCATGTATTGGATCAGGATTCTTCCACCTTACCAGCTCATCCATCCGCTGAACAGAGAGCATCTCATGAAAAATGGATGGACGAAGATAACAAGACCAGATACTACATGTTGGGCTCGATATTTGATGAGCTTCAGTGCTAACATGATGATATCAAGACTGTTCGCCAAATGTTGGCTCACCTACAAGAGTTGTTTGGTGAACAGAGTTGCGCAGCCAAGTATAAAGTCACTAAATGATTATCCAAGGCTAAAATCAGTGATGGGCAGTCAGTCCAAGATCATTATCTGATGATGATCAAGGACTTGGAAGAGCTTGAGAAGTTTGGAGTGAAGTTGGACCTGGATCTACAGAATGATATAATTCTGCAATCCTTGACTGATGCATATGGATAGTTCATCATGAACTACCATATGCATAAACTTTAAAATTCTCTGGCCAAACTTATGAACATGCTGGTTATTGCTGAACTTTCTATGAAAAGTTCTAAAGGCTCAATGCTTGCTATAGATTGGACTTCGTTCAAGAGAAAGTCTTTTGGAAAGAAGAAGTCCGGAAGAAGTCCGTGAAAAAGCAGAAGATGGAAGGAGGAAACAAGAAGAAAGCAGAGCTGAAGAAGAAGGCCGCTGACAAAGGAAAGTATTTTCATTACAACAATGATGGCCACTGAAAGTGGAACTGCCCTACTTACCTGGCCACCCTGAAGAATAAGAAGGAGGCAGGTCCTTCTGGAGGTATGCTCGTTATTGAGTCTAAACTTATGGTTTATTCTGCATCTAGTTGGGTGCTTGACTCCAGTTTTAGTGCTCATTTGTGCACTTCTACGTAGGGTCTTGAGGATAGCAGGAGGCTGAGAAATGGTGAGATGATCCTGCATGTCGAAAATGGAGCAAGAGTTGCTACCGTGGCCATGGAAACATACCCTCTTCGACTACCATCTGGTTTAGACTTAGTATTAAAAGATTGTTATTATGTGCCTACAGCAAGCAGGAATTTGATTTTTGTTTCATTCCTAGCACTAGAAGGCTATGTAATTAGTTTTCTTAAGGATCATTGTAACATTCTTTATGAAAGAAATAAAATTATAAGTGATTTTCTTATTAATGGTCTTTACCAGTTACACATTAATGTATCTATTTTTAATATCGAGCAAAATGTGAATGCCGTGAAATGACCTATGGGTAGTCCAAATGATAGGTATCTATGGCACCTAAGACTAGGTCATATAGTAGAAGATAGGATTAACAAATTAGAGAAAATCGGGCTATTGAGTCCGTTGACTTTCGAGTCATATCCAATTTGTGAATCTTGTCTTCATGGCAAAATGACTAAACTCCATTTTGTAGGACATAGGAAAAGGGCCACGGATCTTCTTGCCCTTGTACATATTGATGTGTGCAGCCCATTTGATGTGCCGACTAGAGGCAACTTTGTCTACTTCATAACTGTTGATGCAGAAATTGGTCGTCGTCGGAATCCGCTGGAGTGGAGGTCGATGAGGTCACCGTCGGGGACCTGCAAAATATAGTCCCATCCAAGGCCAACGGGGGGTGGCTCCGGCAGGACCCTCCAACGATCAAGTCAGCTCTGGCCAACAGGAATGGAGTGCTCGGGAATGAGTTCCACAGAGCTTAGAGAAGAAAAGGAGAGCTTAGAGATCAGAGATTAGAGGTTCAAGATAGCATATCTGGAGGGTCCTTTTTATAGGCTGAGCTTGATGGTGATAGCTACGGTTGCGTGCTGGCAGGCCGCTCGAGGTACGGTGGAGCCAGTCCCAGGGGAAGGCATCATCTGCAGCGGATTGATGGTGACCACCATCGTCGCCTGATAGTGGGTCGCTGTCGCTTGCGGTGGACTGATGGTGATGGCTGCAGCTGTCTTGATAATGAGCCACTCGAGGCTGAATGAAGTGTTGAAGGGCTTCGATGTGTGCCCATTTCGAAGAAGTTTGGACTCCTGAAGAGGAAGCTCAAAAGGAGTTCGGCTTCCATAGGCGTCTGGCTGGAGGTGCGTGGCTAAGGCTCTATTGCTGGGGAGTTCGGTAGGAGCTCGGTTGGTGAGAAGTTCGATCGGGGGACGACTGCTGAGGAGTTTGACCGCTGGGGGGTCCGAAGGAGCTCGACCGACTGAAGGGACGGTCGCTTGAGGAGTTCGACTGAGGGATGATCGCTGAGAAGTTTGGCCACTGGGAGTCCGAAGGAGCTCGGTTGGCTGAAGGGATGGCCCCTTGAGGAGTTTGAGGAGCTCGATGGTTGGGAGTCCAAAAAGTTCAGCCGCTGGGAGTCCAAGAAGCTCGACCGTTGGGAGTCCAAGGAGTTCGGCCACGGCTACCAACTGTATTAGGCAGAGCAACAAACTGGACTTCGGTAGGAGCAGGGTTTATCCCCAACAGTAGTCCCCCCACTCCCGAGTTCGAAGCTCGAAGGAAGGGAGTGCCGAAAAGGCGATTGCCAAAGTCTTCTTTCGGGCTCCGTGCTGGTTTAGGTCGGAGTTCGGGGGAGCTTTGATCTACAGCTGGGGTTGACATGATTGCTCGAGAGAGATTTTATCTCTATCCGAGGTCGTCCTGGGCGCTCTGGCCGAGGTTGGCTCTAGCGACCTGGCCGAGGTGGGCTCGGGCGCTCTAGCTGAAGCTGATGGAGATCCCATTTTCTATAGACTTTGGAGCTCAAATTTAGACTTTGCTCGTGTTAGGATGAGGTCCTCCTCCTGTTCCTAACGGGCTGTGGGGGCACATGCGGACCGTCGTCCGAGCCTCTCCCTCCATCTCGTCTAAGGTGAACGAGGCCTTCGACTTTGCTCGCATTAGGATGAGGTCCTCCTCCTGTTCCTAATGGGCTGTGGGGGCACATGCGGACCATCGTACAAGCCTCTCCCTCCATCTCGTCTAAGGTAAACGAGGCCTTCGACTTTGCTTGCGTTAGGATGAGGTCCTGCTCCTATTCCTAATGGGCTGTGGGGGCACATGCGGACCGTCGTCCGAGCCTCTCCCCCCATCTCATCTAAGGTGAACGAGGCCTTCGACTTTGCTCACGTTAGAACGAGATCCTCCTCCTGTTCCTAATGGGCTGTCGGGGCACATGCGGACCGTCATCCGAGTCTTTCCCCCCATCTGATCTAAGGTGAACAAGGCCTTCGACTTTGCTCGCGTTAGGATGAGGTCCTCCTCCTATTCCTAATGGACTACAGGGGGCACATGCGGACCGTCGTCCGAGCCTCTCCCCCTGTCTCATCTAAGGTGAACGAGGCCTTCGACTTTGCTCACGTTAGGATGAGGTCCTCCTCCTATTCCTAATGGGCTGTGGGGACACATGCGGACCGTCGTCCGAGCCTCTCCCCCCATCTTGTCTAAGGCAAATGAGACCTTCGACTTTGCTCGCGTTAGGACGAGGTCCTCCTCCTATTCCTACTGGGTTGTGGGGGCACATGCGGACCATCATCCAAGCCTCTCCCTCCATCTCGTCTAAGGTGAATGAGGCCTTCGACTTTGCTCGCGTTAGGACGAGGTCCTCCTCCTATTCCTAATGGGCTATGGGGGCACATGCAGACCGTCGTCCGAGCTTCTCCCCCATCTCATCTAAGGTGAATGAGGCCTTCGATTTTGGGAAGGTCTTATTTTCCACGATCGAGGTTGATCCGGGAGAGATCTTATCTTCTACAGCCGAGGTTTAGAGGTCTTTGACATGCTCACGTTAGGACAAGGTTCTCCTCTTGTTCCAAATGGACTACTTTCGCTCATTTCTTTCCTGCCATCACGTAATCCTTATACCAAAAGTCAATAATGCAGAGTGAAGGAGCTTCTAAAGGAAGTCTACTGATAATACATCCTTAGGTTCTTTGAGTTCCAAGGTCGGGAAAGCACTATCCCTCCGAGTTTCTTTAGGCGATAAGTTTCAGGTCGGATGACCTCCATCACCTCATACGGACCTTCCCAGTTTGGGGCGAGCTTCCCTTAACTCTGAGGCTGAGTGACAGCGGCTCGCCGGAGCACTAAGTCCTCCACTCTGAACATCTTATTTTTAACCCTGGAGTTGTAGTACCGAGCAACCTTCCATTTGTAGGCTGCCATCCGAACGTGGGCTTCCTCCCTTTATTCTTTCAGAAGGTCGAGGTTGACTCTGAGATCCTGAGGGTTGTGCCGCTCGTTGAAGCCCATGACTCATGCAGATGGGAGCTTGAGCTCGACTAGGATAACTGCCTCAGTATCGAAGGCCAAGGCGAAGGGTGTTTCTCCGATCGACACCCTCTGAGTAGTTCGATATGCCCAAAGGACATGGTAGAGTTCATCCACCCAGGCCTCTTTTGCCCTATCGAGCCTCGCTTTGATTCCTTGTAGTAGGATCTGGTTGGTTATCTCAGCTTCCCCATTGGCCTGCGAGTGAGCCACCGATGTGAAGCGGTGGAAGATGTTTAGTCCTTCGTAGAACTCGGCGAACCTTACCCCAGCGAGCTATCGCCCATTATCAGTTATGAGGGCTCGGGGCAGGCCGAACTAATAGACTAGTGACTTCCAGATGAAGTCCTGCACCTTGGCCTCGGTACTCTTCGTGAGTGGTTCGTCTTCGATCCATTTGGTGAAGTAGTCAATCGCGACCAGGAGGAACTTCCGCTGTCCAGATGCCGTTGGGAAGGGGCCGAGTATATCCATTCCCCACTATGCAAATGACCAAGGTGAGCTGAGCGGAGTAAGTTTGGATGCCGACTGCCTCTACATGCTGGCATTCTTCTGACAGTGGTCGCACCTCTTTACGTATTCTATGGAATCGCGAAACAAGGTCGGCCAGTAGTACCCCTGTCAGAGTAGTTTTTGCGATAGGGATCTGGCTCCTACGTGACTTCCACAGAGTCCTTCGTGCACATCCCATAGCACGAGGCCAGCCTCTGAAGGTCGGAGACATCTCAGCAACAGAAGGGAGTATGACCTCTTATACAATCTGCCTTCGTATAAGACATAGCGGGAGGCCTGATTCTTGAGCTTCCGAGCTTCTTTTCGATCACGGGGAAGGACCCCCTCTTCAAGGTAGGTCAATGGGTCGATCCAGCTAGGCTCAAATTCCGTCTACAAGATGGCCTGAGATTTCTCCATGGTTGGGCACTTCAAAGTTTCCAAAAATACTTCTTTGGGCAGTTAGGCCGGGGTTGAAGTGGCCAACTTGGATAGAAGATTGGCTCTTGCATTTTTCACCCTCAGGATGTGCTGAATGCCGAAACTATCGAAGGTCAGGATCAAATTCTTCACTTTCTCGAGGTACCTCACCATGCTTTCCTCCCGTGCCTCGTAGCCGCCGCCAACTTGACCAACCACCAGCTGGGAATCACTGTAGACTTGAAGCCAATCTACTTTTAATTCCCTTACTATCTTTAATCCGGTGATCAGCACTTCATATTCGGCCCCATTATTGTTTGTGGGAAACTCGAGATGTAGCGCGTACTCGACGACGACTCCCTTGGGGCTGACCAAGACCAGCCCCGTACCAGTTCCAGCAGAGTTGGAGGAAGCATCCATGTGTAGAGCCCAAAAACCTTCAGGGTGGTCGACGCTCTCTTCGGAGAGGTTCGGCTGCGATAGCTTGACTTCGTCAAAGTTCAGCCTCGCTCTAGTGCTGGTCCTGCTCGATTCAAGCTCGGCTTCAACTAGAATGGTGCATTCTAGCACAAATCCATCAGTATCTGGGCCTTGATCGATGGCCTGGGTCGGTAGGTGATGTCAATCTCTATGAGCTTGATTGCCCATTTTGCGATTCTTTTGAAAGCATCTGCTCAATGGAGGACTGCTTTTGTTGGTTGGTCTGTGAGGATCGTTATGGTGTGCTCCTGAAAGTAAGGTCAGAGCCTCCTGGCAGCAATTAGAAGATAGTAAGTTAGCTTTTCTAACCTAGAGTACCTGGTCTCCGCGTCCCTCAGGACTCGGCTCATATAGTAGATCGGTTGTTGCATCTTTGCTTCTTCCCTGACCAAGACTGCCGCTAGAGCCACCGGGGAGATAGCTAGATACAGAAATAATTCTTCTCTGAGTTTGGGCTTTGCCAGCAGTGGGGGCGTGCCGAGATAGTTTTTAAGCTCCTCGAATGCCTGTTGGCACTCCGTTGTCCAGTAAAAGTCCTTCGATCGCTTGAGAACTTGAAAGAAGGGCATGCATCATTCGATCGACCTTGAGATGAAGTGATTTAGGGATGCCACCTTCCCGGCTAGGTGCTAAACTTCCTTGATCGTCTTTGGAATGGTCATTTTTCGAATGTCTCGAATTTTCTGGGGGTTTGCCTCGACACCATGAACCCAAGAAATTTTTTGGAGGTCACACCAAAGGCGCGTTTGGTCAGATTCAGCTTCATCTTGTGCTTCCTGAGTGCACCGAAGGTCTCTTCAAGGTCGGCCAGATGGTCTGTTGAAGCTTGGCTTTTGACGAGCATATCATCTACGTACACCTTCATGTTGTAGTCGATCTACTCCTTGAAGACCTTATTAACCAAACGCTGGTATGTTGCCCCTGCATTCTTGAGTCCAAAAGGCATGATCCTGTAGCAATAAAGACCTCGGTCAGTAATGAAGGCGGTCTTCTCTTCATCCTCAGGCACCATGCGTATCTGGTTGTAATCAGAAAAGGCATCCATGAAGGTGAGGAGCTCATGGCCCGAGGTTGCATCCACCAGCTGGTCGATCCTGGATAGGGGGTAGCTATCCTTCGGGCAGGCCTTGTTCAGCTTCTTGAAGTCGACGCACATCCTCCACTTGTTATTTGCTTTTCTGACGAGAACCACGTTCGAGATATAGGTTGGATAGTTAACCTCTCGGATGAGTTCGGCTTTGAGGAGCTTGTTACTTCTTCGGTGATCGCTTTCTGCCTCTTTGGGGCGTGGTGGCGCATCTTTTCTCTTATTGGTCGATGCCTCAGATCGAAGGCCAGTCGATGTTCCATGACCTCGGCATCGATCCCCAGCATATTCGCTGGGGTCCAGGCGAAGATGTCCGCATTTCTTTTGAGAAAAGCGACGAGCTACTCCCGAACCTTGGCCGCCAAGTTGGAGCCGATCTACACCACGTGCTTCGAGTTTCTATCAGTCAAGGGCATAGAGACGAGGTCCTCTATAGGCTCGCCCCGCTCCTAAGTGAGGTCGTTGCGGACGTTCAGTCCATTAATAAGATAAGGGTCAGGCTGATCTCCCTTATGCAGGGCGATCGAGTAGCAATACCTCGTCAGAGCTTGGTCTCCTCTGACTTCTCCGACCCCGTGACTCGTCGAAAACTTCATCTTCAAATAATGGGTTGACACTACCGCCCAGAGTGCATTCAGACCAGGTCGGCCAAGGATCACGTTATAGGTGGATGGGGTCCTTACGACTAGAAAGTCGACCCACACTTTGACCAGCTTTGGGCGTTGCCCTACCGCTATGGTCAATGTTATTATGCCTTCGACTGGTACGGCGTTGCCAGTGAACCCTACCAGCAGGAAATTCATAGGCCCCAAGCGGTCATCAGGTTGGGACATTTTTGAGAAGGCATCGTAAGACAATACATCGGTCGAGCTTCCATTATCTACCAAAATATGGCATACATCGTAGTTAGCAATGTTCAAAGAAATTACAGCCGCATCATTATGCGGGAATTGGATCCCCTGGTCGTCCACCTTGGTAAAGGTCATGGGTTCCATGGTCCTCCGCCTCTTCACCAATTCCTCAGGTCCGTTGGCCTCCCCTTATTGAAGTCCCCTCGAGATAGTGTTGATGATGCCAAGGGGCAGCCGATCTTCTTGCTAGTTTTTCCCACTTGGCGGTAACGCTCTCAGCTGATCTTCCTTCTCCTTAGGCCATCTTCACAGAAATCGACTAAGTCTGCCTCGCCTGATGAGCTCTTCGATCTCATCCTAGAGTTGGATGCACTCCTCAGTGTCATGACCGTGGTCACGATGGTAAAGGCAGAACTTATTGGGATTGCGCTTGCTGGGATGGGAATGCATTCTCTCTGATCTTGGAAGTCGCTCTTGGATCTCCATCAGTATTTGAGTCTTCGGGGCATTGAGAGAGGCATAGTTGTGAAATCATCATCGTCGGGGAGAACTTTGGTGCTTGGGGGAACCTCGGCGTGCCCTTCCATTGGGGCTTCTCTGCCTCCAAGCTTAAGGGAGAGTTTGGGCTCGCCCGCGACTAGGGGAAGTCTGGGAATGCGGCCGAGCTTCAGTCTGCTTCCTTTCTTCGACTGGCCAGGTAGGTCCGTCGATTCACCACTTGCAGCTAGCTTCATCGTCCTTAGCCTCGAAGGCCTCCTCTGCCCAGGCATAACTTTCAGCCCAAGCCAGCATGTCGGCAAAATCCCTGGGATACTTCTTTTTCAGGGAGAACAGTAAGTCATTCTTCTGAAGGCCGCCCTTGAGAGCGGCCATGGCGACTGACTGATCTAGGTTTCGAACCTCCAGTGAAGCAGTATTAAACCAGATGATGTAAGCCTAGATGGGTTCCCCCTCCTTCTGTCTGATTGCTATTAAGGAATTCAAACATTGGCATGGACGCCGACTACTGACAAAGTGGGTTGCGAACTATTGACTCATCTGGTCAAATGATAAGATGGTACTCAGCTTGAGCACCGAGTACCAGTTCCTGGCGGGCCCTTTAAGGGTATAGGGGAAAGCCTAACACAGAATAGCGTCTAGCGTGCCATGGAGCAACATCGTTGTCCGAAAGGCTTCCAAGTGATCAACCGGATTGGTGGATCCATTGTAGCTCTCGAACTACGGGAGCTTGAAGTTCGACGGGACCGATTTCTACATGATTTTCTGTGAAAAAGGAGGGTCAGTGCAGATGTCATTACCACGTGAGGAGGGAGTGTGATGAAGTTCTACGATTCATCGGCTTATTTCTAAGAGCCTTTGATCCAAGAGATCTTCGCGGTCTCTGATCTCTAAGGTTTTCTTGTAGAATGGGTGTGAAGCTTCACCCTGGGTTGAGCCGCGGTCCGAGCAAGGGCTCTCCCTTCGTTGCCTTCCTCTTTCGGGGATTGGAGGTTGGGTAGCCCATGTCGATCGCCCCTAGACTGGACCACACGGCTCTGAAGAATCCCACACTGGTTGAGCTAGTACTGGGGCCTGCACTGCCTGCACTGCCTCCATGAGATCATGAATCTGCTGGATGAGCAGGTTAAACTTCTCCGCATCCACCGTGGCTATAGAATGAGCCTGGGTCGCCGAGGTTGGAGCAGGAGCGGATGGATCCGAACGGAATCGGGCCATGGAGGCTGCCGATCACCTGGTCGAGGCTGTCTTGGGGGGCATTTTTTTTCTTTTGGAAAGAAATTCTAAAGAAGAAGAAGAGAGATCTCTGGAGTGGAAAGAGAGAAATCATCGCCGAGCACTCCTTTAAGAACAAGGGAACCTCGGAGGTTTGGCCCTCCTTCTAGCGCCAATCTATTGATGCAGAAACTGATCATCGTCAGAATCCGCTGGAGTGGAGGTCGATGAGATCACCGTCGGGGACCTACAAAACAACGTCCCATCCAGGGCCAGTGGGAGGTGACTCCGGTAGGACCCTCCGATGATCAAGTCAGCTCTGGCCAACAGAAATGGATTGCTCGGGAATAAGTTCCATAGAGCTTAGAGAAGAAAAGGAGAGCTTAGAGATCAGAGATTAGAGGTTCGAGATAGCATGTCTGGAGGGTCCTTTTTATAGGCGGAGCTTGATGGTGACAGCTGCGGTCGCATGCTGGCAGGCCGCTCGAAGTACGGTGGAGCCAGTCCCAGAGGAAGGCACCGTCTGCAGCGGATTGATGGTGACCGCCATTGCTGTCTAATAGTGGGTTGTTGTCGCTTGCAGTGGACTGATGGTGATGGCTGCAGCTGTCTTGACATTGAGCTGCTCAGGGCCGAATGAAAGGTTGAAGGGCTTCGACGTGTGCCCATTTTAGATGAGTTTGGACTCCTGAAGAGGAAGCTCGGAAAGAGTTCGGCTCCTGTAGGCATCTGGTTGGAGGTGCGTGGCTAAGGCTCGATCACTGGAGAGTTCGGTAGGAGCTTGGTCGGTGAGAAGTCCGATCGGAGGATGACTGCTGAGGAGTTTGGCCGCTGGAGGGTCCGAAGGAGCTTGGTCGGTGAGAAGTTCGGTCGGAGGATGACTGCTGAGGAGTTTGGCCGTTGGAGGGTCCGAAGGAGCTCGGCCGACTGAAGGGACGGCCGCTTAAGGAGTTTGGCCAAAGGACGACCGCTGAGAAGTTCGACCGTTGGGAGTCTGAAGGAGCTCGGTCGACTGAAAAGATGGCCCCTTGAGGAGTTCAAGGAGCTCGGCAGTTGGGAGTCCAAAAAGATTGGCCACTGGGAGTCCAAGGAGCGCGATCGTTGGGAGTCCAAGGAGTTCAGTCGCGGCTACCGACTATATTAGGCAGAGCAATGAACTAGACTTCGGCAGGAGAGGGGTTTATCCCCAACAATAATCTTTACCGATGATTTATCTAGGTATGCGTTTGTGTATCTTATGAGACACAAGTCTGAAGCTTTTGAAAAGTTCAAGAAATTTAGACTTGAAGTAGAAAAGCAAACTAAAAAATTCATTAAGCTTCTTCGATCAGATCGAGGAGGTGAATACCTTAGTCAAAAATTTCTTGACTATCTCAAGGATAATGGCATAGTCTCTCAATGGACTCTACCTGAAATACCTCAACTCAATGGAGTTTCAAAATGGAGGAACCGAACCCTATTAGATATGGTCCGATCCATGATGAGCTTCACAGATCTTCCTGATTTTCTTTGAGGACACTGTTTGTTAACTGCAATATACTTACTGAATAGGATTCTTTCTAAAATCGTTCCTACCATACCATATGAGATATGGTATGGTAAGAAACCAAGTCTGAGTCATCTTAGAATTTAGAGTTGTCCGACTCATGTCAAAAGACAACAAGCAAACAAGTTAGACTTTAGGCTCTTTAGAGCTCGATTTATAGAATATCCTAAAGAGTCATTAGGATATTATTTCTATATTCTAGAAGATCACAATGTGATTGTGAGTCGACATGCCATCTTTCTTGAAAAATAGTTTATTCAAGATAGTGGCATTGAAAAATAGATCAAGCTCGATGAGAAAGTCTCACAAGAGCAACGAGCTAAGGACCAAATGGAACCAAATTAGGTTGAGCCAATACAATCACTACCTCCTCCACCTCATAGATCGAAAAGAATTTTTCGTCCCCCTAAGAGGTACATAGGTACTATTTCAGAGAAAATAGAGAAAATATTCCTCGTAGGTAATGGGATTCATGGTGATGATCCCAAAACCTATAACGAGGCGATATAGGATATCGACTCTGAGAAATAGTTAGAGGTAATGAAGTTAGAAATTGACTCGATGCACTCAAACCAAGTCTGGACCTTGGTAGATCCACTAGAAGGTATAGTACCTATTGGATGTAAATGGATCTACAAGAAAAAATTGGTACAGATGGAAATATGGAGACATTCAAAGCTAGATTAGTGGCTAAAGGGTATAGTCAATGCGAATCAGGATATCTTTTCACCAGTAGCCATGCTTAAATTCATTCACACATTGCTTGCTGTTGCAGCCTATTTCGATTATGAAATATGGAAAATGGACGTGAAAATGGCATTCTTAAATGGATATCTTAAGAAAGATATTTATATGGAACAACCGCTAGGTTTCACATCCAATGATGCTAATCATAAGGTATGCATGCTGCAAAGGTCCATATATGGACTTAAGCAAGCATCTCAGAGCTGGAATACTCATTTTAATGATGTGATCAAATTATTTGGTTTTATCAAGAATGAGGAGAAATTATGTGTCTTCAAAAAGGTCAGTGGGAGCGCTGTTGTCTTCCTCATATTGTACGTGGATGATATCCTCCTTATTGGAAATGATATTCCCATGTTTACCATAGTTAAAATGTGGTTATCCAATGAATTCTCCATAAAAGACCTAAGAGAAGTATCCTTTATTCTAGAAATTAAGGTCTATAGAGATAGATCGAATAGGATGCTGGGACTTTCACATAGAGGAAGTGCTAAAGAGGTTTAGCATGGAAAACTCTAAGAGGGGTTTGGTATCCTTCAGACATGGCATTCATCTTTCCAAGAAGATGTGCCCTAGCACACCTAAGGAAATAGAATGTATGAGCAAGATCCCTTATGCTTCAGCAATAGGGAGCCTCATGTATGCCATGTTATGTACACGACCTGATATAGCCCATGTTGTGAGTGTCACGAGCAGATATCAGTCGAATCCAGATGAAGAACACTGGACTTCTATGAAATGTATTCTTAAGTACTTGAGAAGAACTAAGGATATGTTGTTGGTCTTTGGTAATGGAGAACTCCATGTCCAGGGGTATACAAACTTGAATTTTATGTCCGATGTAGATGATTGAAAGTCGACATCTGGGAGTCTGTTTCTGTGTAATTATGGTGCTGTCAATTGGTAAGCAGACTGTGATAGCAGATTCTACCATGAAAGCAGAATACATTGCTGCATTAGAAGCTACGAAGGAGGCATTCTGGTATAAGAAGTTTGCTGCAAAGATTAGAGTGATGCTATCAGATGCCGTTCCTCTATACTGCGACAATAATGGTGCCATAGCTCTTGTTAAGGAGTCAAGGTCTCACTAGAAATCTAAGAACATCAAGCGGCGATACCACCTCATCCACGATTATCTCGAGAAGGATTACGTCGAGGTCAAGAGAGTCGACTCCACAAACAATGTGGTGGACCCACTCATAAAGCTGTTGGACCAGCAAAAGATCGAAGCCTACCTTGAGAAGATTGGACATAGATTTGTAGCCAATTAGCTTTAGGTCAAGTGGGAGTTTATTAAATATGTGTATCCTAGAAGTCAGAATTGGCTGATACTTGTAATATACTTCTAAGGATAAAATTATAATTTTAACTATAAATAATAAAATAGGTTATTTTCAATCATAAATGTATTTTTAGTGTCTGTGATACATCCCTTGAGTTAATGGTAATGATAATTCTTATTTTCAAGAGTTGAAAATTTCAGACAAGAATTTCATTATTAACTCATAAAATGCTCCTGACCGTAGGATCATCATGAGGATGGTGGTTGATCCAGAAGGTTAGTGTACAATTGCTTCTTTATAGTAGATGAGTCTTGAGTCTGTGGTGTAGAGACATCAGAGAGAGAGAGTACAGTACTCATTTGAGAATGAGGGCACTAAGTGTGATCACCTCGAGCAGTCATAAGGAAGTCTACCTTCTCGTTGTTGACTGGCTCGAAGCTGTAGTAGTTGTCTCATTCTTTGACCTGAGGTGCATCGACAGTTCACCTTGAGGGTGTTATAGTTTGACTACACCATGACTCGGTCTCCTAGCCATTCGAAATCCTGAGATGTGTGTTGGCTATAGCATGTTCATTGTAGGAATTAGATTGCACCAAGAGGGAATCTATGTACCTTGGTAGATGACGAGCAACCCTATGATGATCATGAGAATCAAGTCCATAAGCCTATGGCCATGACAGAGTGAAATAATAGAAAGAGTTTTCATTAAGGTTTTTACATCGGATTTGAATCGAATGATTAAATCATATGATAGAAATTAGGGTTTGACGAGTTCACCTTAACCCTAATCTGATCGGAGCTCAAGATAGAACTTAATCACACAGATAGCTGCACTGAGAGGTTCATTTTCAGTTCTGATGGATTGCCACCATATACTGTTAGGTGTCACTGATGGATTTTGGGAGCAATTAGAATGATTTGGATGATCGATCATTCTAGTTGTCTGAATCAGAAAAGTTCTAATCCATCGGAAGGTGTTTCGATGATGTCGATGATAGAGATCGCGATATTTCTCATTACCATACAAAACTGAATCTAACTGGGTCACACAAATAAGGATTTGAATCTGGATATCATCAATTGGACTAACTCAGTTTAATTGATTTGAATTAGATTCAATTAGGTTCAAGGAAATCGTGCTACCACACGATTGAGCCTAATGTTCTCCTTCTACTATCATTAACAATTATCTTAACTGAGCCAAATGTATTTATGCTCACTCAAGTACTTTTACTTGATCTGACTGGAGCTTGTCCAGCTCAGAAAAGGGTTATCTTAATTTATGTGATAAATTTGAGATAACACCTGCCATTTTCCATCACCTGCTAATTCTTGTCTTTTGACTTTGGTCAAACATTGACTTTTGACACCTAGACATCTATCCATGTGTCATGCACCCATAAGAGAGCAGATAGGGGCTTGTCCTCTTGCTAGAAAATAGAAAGGAGGGGGTGCATGCCTAGGGAGGCGTGTGCCCAATGATAGGGATGCCTGGAGTCCCATACAGATGGGACTCCAGGTTGCTTCTTGGAATCAAATTAGGAGGCACCAAGGGACTCTGCTTTGATCAGTCTTGGTGCCACCTAAGGATGATTTAAAGGAGCTCTTATCTAATTGGATCAGATGATGTCATCCCATCAATCAGATTTAGATCTGATTGCATGAAGCGACGTGATTGGCTGGGATGATGTGGCACTGCATGGCATTGCAGGGTCTATAAAAACCCTATCTATGCCTAGCTTTGAAGAGAATAACCAATAGCCCATGCCACAAGGCTGCCCCTCTCCCTCCATGCCATCTTCAGGTCTCCTCTCTCCTCTCCACGCCCAAGGTAATTTGGGCTCCAGTTTGGTGCGATCCAGGCAAGAAAAAGTTGACGAGAAAGGAAGAAGGCAGCTCGACTGCAAGAGACGATTCCAGATCTTCAAAAGGAGTTTTGAAGATCCTCTAAATTAGATCTAGATCTAATATTTAGAGAGGTGATAAAGAAGAAGATCTCCAGATCCAGTTCGAGTGGATATCGGTAGAGGCCAGGCACTTGTGTGGCTAGATCCAGAACTTCAAACAATTAGTAGGATCATCACAGGATAATACAATTACCCAATAATAAGGTATAAAATTAAATCAGATTTAATTTATCTTTTATTTTTATTTATTAGATCCATAAAATTAGATCTGATCTGGATTCAAAATTTTTTTTTAAAAAAATATCTCCCTTGATCTAATCAAATATGAATGAATCTAACTTGAGAAATTAGAATTTTTTCTTCACCTATGAGGTCACACATATTAGAGTTCATGATCTAATCAGATGGTTGATCAGCAATTTAGAATCATTCTAGGGTTAAATGATCAATACGATTGATGTTTAACCTAGCGCAAGTGTTACAGGAGGATTGATTAGCAATTCGATTGCTATTTAACTTAATTTGATTAAGTCAAAGAATTAAAATTAAGTTTAATTAAATATAATTTAAATAAATTTAGTTTGGGCTTGATTGGATCAAGTCCAATTGGCTTATTGGATAAGCCAAGTGCAAGAAAGTACTAGTCCTAGTTCAATTTGGACTTAGGTCAACCCAATTTCTAATTTGATTAAAAATTAAATTAGAATTAAATTTGATTTAATCTAATTTAATTAAATTCTTAATTGGATTAAGACCTATTTTGATTTGGTTAAATAAATTCTAATTTTATTTGGTGTAAAGATCAAGTTAAACCAAGTCAAATTGGAAGTCTTAGTGAGACTAGGACTTGTATCAACCCAATCTATAATTTAATTAAAAATTAAATTAAAATTTAATTTAATTTAATTAAGGTCTTGATTGGACTAAGACCTATTCTAATTAGATTGAAATAAATCTAATTTAATTTGGTTAAAAGATTTTGTTTGACCAAGTCAAATTGGAAGTCCTAGTATGACTAGGACTTCCCTCCTTTTACCACCTTAGCCCCAATGCCCCCCTATTCCTATTTTTTAGGATTTTTTAATGGAAAATCCTCTACCCAGGCCTTCTCATGCACTTCTCTTCCTCTCCTATTTATTTGGGAATTAGTTAAGGACCAAGTCAATAGATGGAAAGTTATTATGGTATTGGACTCTATATGATAAAATCCCAACAAACATTGACTCTTCCCTTGTGTGCCACCCCACCCTGATTTCTTTTATGATTTTCATTATAAAATGAGGGCTTTTGTGCACTCTTTTATGGTGGTCCATGGCCTGGGATGAGGAGGGGACGCCCATGTGTTGGGCGCCCCAACAACTTGCCATATATGATCCTGCCTTGTCTAGAAATTTGACATAGAAAAGGATCTTCCATTACTTATTATTTAAAATAAATTTTTACTTAAATTTTTTATGGAACATAGATCTTTGAGAGAAGATTTGGGTGTGTGAAAATTAGAGGAAAATGATTCTTGGTCATCGAGATTCAATAGACATAAAAGTAGGTGTCTAGGTTAGGGCAAAGAGAAGAAGAAGAGGGTCTTCTTCTAGGGTTGCTGTGTTCACCTCTCCCTTCCTCCTTTGAATTTTCTGAGAGTGTCTCATATCTGAAACCTTCTCTCATCTTTCTCTTCTTTGAAAGAGTCCAAATCTAGAAGAAGGAGGTATCTCATCGACCATCGATGAAAGACCAGCACTATACTAGCATACTGTGTTGATTTCCTGCATTAGGATTTCTGATCGTGCTCGTGGGCTCGTGTGGATGACTCCTAGAGGCCGGACGTATGTGCGGCTCATGACTTCATTCTAAAGTCTAGATCAGCAAGTTAGAATGTCTAACTTGCATAGATAATAGACCTAATCTATTGATTTCATACCTGCATTAGATGTAGCATAGATCTAGGTTGATGTGATCAACCTTTCCTTCTCCTTAATATTTTTTAATTTCTAATTTAATATCATGCCTTGATCATATAATAGATTTGAGATCTAGGTATTTACATATTTATTTAATTACTATCTGATCGTGAAAAAGTTTCAAGATCTACCCATGAAACCCTAGATCTGGTTCCTTCACTAATGGCATGGGTTAGCTTGAATTGTTAGCCACCTCAAATCAAAATTGGATTGACACAAATGGCCAGGTAAGTGAGACCGGTGGAAGGGATATGCTATTAACTCAATAAGAATGCATTCAGGTTGAGTAGCTCTCAATTAAAAATCAATCGATCGTATCTACCAAACTTATCTTAAACACCAAATTATCGAGTCAGAACCAATTAGGTTAGCCTACAATCCAAGCTTAAATCATGCCGCCAAATTAGGTCTTGACTTGATCAACTATATGTGAATGTGAGTCGACCTTGACCCAGACTTAATTCTATTAGACTGGTCAATTCTAAGCTCTCTTGATCTTATCTAACCAACTCTTGAATTGGTTTGATCAACCGCTAGACCTAATTGAGCTACCCAAGCCCGAACCCAATTTTATGAAGATATCTTAGATCTAAAAATTTATACTTTTTAGATATAATTAATTTTATAATCTTAATTCTTAATTAATTTTGGGTTCATTAACAAAAATATGTATCAAAATTCTAGAATTTCAGGATCTAGGATTTTGCAGAAAAGTAAATTTTGATTTCTAATTATGGATGAACATGCAGCACCCTTATACACCATAAGAACACCCCATCGAATAGAAGGAGAGGGGCTTTAAATCTTACTTTGTTCTTATGATCAAACAGCCAAGGGGATTGCCTTAATCAGAAATATATTTTCTACTACAAAATAAGTTAGATCTAAATCATATATCGCATATACAATTAATGATCTAACGTATACATGCCTTATATACATCTCATGTATCATAACTTAATTAAACATGCATGCTTTTAGATCTGATATATCACATATATTATCTAAAAAATAGAATTTAAATTGATCACATCAAAATAAAACTATTCTAGATATTTCATAGAACTATTCTACAACTAGTCTAAGTATGCATCTTTCATATCTCACATGAATAAATTAAAAATTAAAAATTATATTTTTTTTATTTTTTAGATCTGATTATAATATTTATAACATCAAAAAAATAGAAGTAAAATAGATGTAAAATTATATTTGATTAGATTAAAAATATGATTACACTAGACTACAAATAGAACTATTCTATACCTAGTCTAGTCATGCATCTCATACACTATAGATCTAAATTATTTAATTTTTAATTTTTTAATTTTACATCTAATCATATCTGATATGATATCTAAAATTATTTAATATTAAATTATAAATAAAATAAAATTAGATCTAAAATAGATCTATAGAACTGCTAACGCAGCTCTGATACTAGTTGAAGAAAAAATCTTATTTTCCATCACAGGATCGTTCAGATCTGATTGGATCTGAAAGAATATTTTAAAAAAATTTTTAAAAATTTTAATCAGATCTGAGACATCTGAGATTTGATCCCATAGATCTTATATTAAAATTAAAAATTAAAATTAAATCTGATTTAATTTTCTTATCTTGGTTGGGTAAACAAATTTTACCTTGTTAGTGATCTATTATCACCTGGGGTTCTGGATGTAGCCACGTAATTGCCTAGCCTCTACTGGAGTCTACTCAAGCAAGATTTGGATGTGCTCTTCTTGTGGATCTAATCTCAAAAGATTAGGTCTGGATTTGATTTGTGAAGCCTTCAAACAAACTTTGAAGGCAGCACCCTATCTCTTGATCTAGATCATACCGTCTTATTTTATCTTCAGCTTTTCTCTACTTTTGATGGCTAAAACCTCACCAACTCTGGTGTGGACATGGAGAAGAGAGGGAGAAACTCTAGATGGGGCATGGGAGAGGTTTATGGTGGCAGCATATGGGCATGATGATCAAAGGATTAAAGCCCTAAGACATAGGGTCTTTAAAATAGACTCTTGTGCCACCTTAGAGTCCCATTTCATCAAGCAATCAAATTGCTTGATAACTTAGGACTCTAGAGCTGATAGCCCACATCCCCAACCTAATTTCTATTAGGTTTGGTCAACCAAAAATTGTTATATATATGTGCCCTAGAAGCCAGAATTGGCTGACACTCGTAATACACTTCTAGGGGCAAAATTGTAATTTTGACTATAATTTAATGAAATGGGTTATTTTCTATCACACATGTGTATTTAGTGTCTGTGATACATCCTTTGAGTTAATGGTAATGATAATTCATATTTTCAAGAGTTGAAAATTTAAGATATGAATAATCATTATTAACTCATAAACAGCTCCCGACCATAGGATCATCACGAGGATGGTGATTGATCCGGAAGGTTGGTGTACGATCACTTCTTTTTAGTAGATGAGTCTTGAGTCTACGGTGTGGAGACACCGGAGTGAGAGTACAGGTACTCGTTAGAGAATGAGGGCACTGAGCGTGACCACCTCGAGTAGTCATTAGGGAGTCTACCTTCTCGTCAATGACTGACTCGATGCTGCAGTAGTGTGTCTGGTTCTTTGACCTGAGATGCATCGGCAGTTCACCTTGAGGGTGTTATAGTTTGACTACACCATTACTCGGTCTCCTAGCCATATGGAACCCTGAGGTGTATGTTGGCTATAGCATGTTCATTGTAGGAACTGGATTGCATCAAGATGGGTCTATCTACCTCGGTGGTAGAGGAGTAGCCCTATGATGATCATGAGAATCAAGTCCAGAAATCCATGGCCATGGTAGAGTGAAATAATAGAAAGAGTTTCTATTTAGATTTTTACATTGGACTCGAATCGAATGATTACATCATATGACAGAGACTAGGGTTTGATGAGTTCACCTTAACCCTAATCTGATCGGGGCTCAAGATAGAAGAACTGAATCACACAGGTAGCTGCACCAAGAGGTTCGCATTCAGCTTTGATGGGTTGCCACCATATACTGCTAGGTGTCACTGGTGGATTTTGGGAGCAATTAGAATGATTTAGATGATCGATCATTCTAGCTGTTCGAATCAGAAGAGTTCTGATCCATCGAAAGGAGTTTCGATGATGTCTATGATAGAGATCATGACATATCCCATTACCATACAGAACTGAACCTAACTGGGTCACACAAATAAGGGTTTGAATCTGGTGATCATCAATTGAACTGATCTAGTTCAATTGATCTGAATGAGATTCAATTAGGTTCAAGGAAATCGTGCTAGCACTCGATTGAACCTAACGTTCTTCTTTTACTATCACAAATAAGTTGTCCTGACTGAGCCAAAGGAGTTTGTGCTCAATAAGAGGCCTTCATATGGTCTGACTAGAGGTTGTCCAAGTCAGAATAGGTTGTCTTATTTGTAAGACATTACCTGCCATTTTTGGTCACCTGCCATTTCTTGTTCTTTGACTTTGGTCAAAAGTCTACCTTTGACTGGTCAAACGTTGACCATTCACCCTTTGACTTTTGACCACATGTCATGCACCTATTGGAGAGCTGGTGGGGGCCTGTCCCCCTGCCAGAACCTGGCAAGGAGAAGGGCGCACGCCAAGGGTGGCGTGAGCCCAAGTAGGAGGCGCCTAGGAGTCCTTGTTGGACAAGGACTCCACCTCCCTTTTGGATTCCAATCAGAGTTCTACTAAGAATCCAGTTTGACTGGTCTTAGGTGCCCTCTAAGGAGGAATCCAGGGGTCTCTATTCCAACCAATCAGATTTAGATCTGATTTCACAAAGGGTTGTGATTGGTTGAGAGGAAGAGGAGTTGGATCACAAGAGGTCTATAAATAAGACCCTGCGCCCAACCCTAATCCTAAGCGAATGCAATTGAGAAACCCCACGCCCCAAGGCTGCCTCTCCCCTCCTTCTCCACGCCATAGCTTCTTCTCCCCTTGCTCTCCACGTCCAAAAGGTGTTTTGGACTTAGGTTGGTGCGATTCAGATCAAGAAAAGGCGATCAAAATCAAGAAGGCTGCGCTGCTGCAAAAGGACGACTGCAGATCTTCAAAAGAGTTTTGAAGATCCTCCAGATCAGATCCAGATCTGATTTTTGGAGGTGTGATAGAGAAGAAGAGGATCTCCAGATCCAACCCGAGTGGATACCGGTAGAGGCTAGGCGCTTGCGTGGCTAAGATTCAGAACCTTCCGCTGCAATCAGGATCATCTATAGGGTAATAGGATTACCCAAATCAGGTAAATTAAATTTGATTTAATTTATCTTATTTTATTTTATTTATTAAAATAATAATAATTAGATCTAAAACTTATCAAAATCTGATTGAGATCAAGAGAAATTTTTGAAATATATCTCTTGATCTGATCAGATCTGGACGAACCTGGACCAAAAATCAGGATTTCCCTTCAAAAATATCTCCAAAGGTGGCAGCATGAAAGGATAAGAAAGAGTCCAGGGTGCCTAGGACTCTTTCTTTAAGAGTTTGATCTAAATCAAACTCTATCTTAACCCAATCTAGGTACCTCCAAAAATCACCAAATTTTGCAAAACCAAAGTATGACTCGAGCCCTATCATCTGTCCAAAATGTAGAGCAAAAGAGTTTCTAAAAAAAATTTTAAAAGGCTTTGATGCTGTGACCCTCAATTCTCTCAATAGGGTCAACTATTGACTCTAGTCCAATTGCATTTCAGAATGGATTTATTTTTAGATTTAATCTAACTTGGACAAGTTTCAGCCAGATGAAAATAAATCTATTTATAATCTAGGGATGAGTCAAATCAAATTTGACTTAATAGAGATAGATCAAAAAAACTACAGAAGGAGAATGTTAGGCTAAATCGTGTGCTAGCATGATTTTCTTGAATCTGATTAGATCTAATCTAAATCAATCAAACTAAGTAAGCTCAATTGATCATATTCAAATCTAAACCCTTATTTGTGTGATCTAGTTAGGTTCAGTTTCATATGATCATGGTATTGAAAAATGTATCTTAAAGTCAATTATCTAAGTAGTAGATGATTAGAATTAGTATATAAATTATCTAATAATAATAGTTATTTGGCTGGTTCATCATAGAAGTTCTATCTTTCTTAAATAAACTCCTAAATTATGATGAAATCCTTAGAACCATAATCAATCAATAAAGAAGGATTTATCAGATGGTTCTTAAACTATTCATGATCAAATGATAAGTTATTAATAAGGACGATAACTTATCGAGTGTAGATCAATACATGCTATATACATTGGTTGTCCTCATAACCAAGTAGTGTGAAGACGTTGGTATGGCATTCAGGTAAGATGTAGGAGTACATCTGCACGTGACTAATATAGCACTCTACTGTCAAGAGTAGCTAGCTAAGGCCAATGGATATAAGTGTCCCTCCGACCTGAGATCTCCATGATGACTTACAAGCAACTCACAGTACTTTGATGCCAGACTACCTATTTTTCTAATATATGTTCGGAAGATTTTTGGATATAGTTAAGTACTTGTGAAGTTAGTGTGTGAGTCAAGATAGGATCGAGCACTCCTGATTAACTTCAGGAAGAGAATGACTCATTATGTTTCAATTAAGCAAAACCAAGGCCTAGGTAATCCTCGTGAGGAGTCATAGGATTTGCAAAATTTTGAGACATAATAAAGATGACTTGTATGAGTGTTGACAACATACTCCAAGTTAACTTAAGCATTATTGGTCATAGGAATGAATTATATGGTAACCATGGGCCAAGGTTCTAAGAATGTTGCTTTGCATACATTCAACCTATCTAGATGTCGGAAACCATTGCTAGATTGTTACTTCGATTGGTATAGGAATAGGTTTCTATGCTACTAGCATAGATTCGAACCTATAGGATGATACACATAAGAGGTTGTAACCTAATTAGATGGTTAATCGATGATTAAGAATCATTCTAAGGTCAAACATTCAATGCGATTGATGTTTGACCTATTACAAGTATTGTAGGAGGATCAATTAGCAATTAGATTGCTAATTGACTTAATTTGATTGAGCAATCGATTAAGATCTAGTCTAATTGAATTAGATTCAATTAAAATTAGTTTAGATTTAATTATATTAAGTTTAATTAGTTCATTGGATATGCCAATTGAAAGAAAAAATAATTTTTAGTTGGACTAGGATTTGAGTGCACCTAATTTCTAATTTAGTTAGGATTTAAATCAGATTTAAATATGATTTAACCCTGAATTAATTGGATTTCTAGTTAGACTAGGATCATCCATAATTAGGCTTGCACTAATCCTATTTTAATTGGGTTCAAAATTATTTTGATCCAGTTCAAAATTATTTGGACTGGGACTCTCTTACTGGCTAGACTGGGACTCTCTTATTGGCTAGACTGGGGCTCTCTTACTGGGATTCTCTCACTTCACTTGCACCAAGATAAAAAACCCATGCTATTTTTTTTCTTTTATTAGTGTGAGATTTGTCATGCCAATGAGTGATCTCCACACCCATATATCTATGATTTTGGAAATTAGTTTGAACGAGCCAAACTAAGAAAGATTGGATAGAGTTTTAATCCCTTAAAACTTTTCTTTTCTTCCTATGGAAAGCATCCCACGCCCCCTATTTTTGTGGAAACCACTCCTCTGATTTTTGCATGCATTTCTTCTTCTCCCTTACATGATTTTTGTTCTCTCCATATACAAATATTATGGGGAAGCATCCAAGCGTTGGACGCCCCCAATCTCCTCTTTGTTTCCAAGTTTGACTAGGTCATTTGACCTAGTCTCCCTTATTTTGTGGTGCCTCCTTTTAAATAGGAGTAAGGCATAAAAAAATCTAGATTTTTCATAGCAAAAAGAAGAAGAAGAGAGGTCTTGGCATGGGGGTTATGGGCACCTACATCCTTGGATGAAAAGTCTTCATTAAGACATGAAAGGTTCATATCTTGATGAAGACAAAGGTAAGAGAGAATTCCTTCTCTCATAGTTTTCTTTCATGGTTTACTTTCTTAATTTTTCCTTATGATTTTTATATGATAAAAATCTAAGAGAGAGAGAGAGGAAGATGGCATAAAGATCTGTGCTCCAAAATATTTGGGCATGGTGATCATCTTTGGACATGATCTGATCATGTTCTGACGAGAGAAGAAGAAGAGAAAAAAGTCTTCTCTTAGGGTTTATTTGAAGACCCTTCTTCTGCATATTATGTGAGATTTTTCTATGAGAAAAATTAGAAAGGAAAGGATCTGAAGGTATGAAAATTTTCTAGAGGAGAAGGTCTTCCTCTTGTCTAGGTATGAAGGTCCGTTTGGGACATCAATGGTTGATATCCTGAAAAGAGAAGATGTGTCTTCTCTTAGAATTTTTTTTAACTATTTAATTCTAATTTTTGAAAAATCTAAAGATTGAATTTCTTTCTTAATCCTCTTCATATTCTTCATCTCTTGGAATATCTGAGAGATCTAAAGAATAAATTTTAAACTAATCATCAGGAGTGATTCGTAAGAAGCTAGCACTTCGAGTGGATTTTTGTTTGATGAACCTTCGATTTTATTGCAGCCTCATGTGGTTCATCTGAAGAGGCTGGATGCTTGTGCAGCTCCAAAGACAATAATAAAAATCAACCATGGAGTTTTCGACCCATACAAAGATAAGAGATTTAATCTCTTCTCTCACCTAGATGCGATCTAGATTTTAGATCTAGAATCATTCTAGATCTAAGGTATTATTTTGATCAATACCAAAGCTTTTATTTTTAGATTCAATAATATGTTATGACATGTTATAGATCCTAGATATAGAATTTAGTAATTAGATTACATGCATTTGTATATTAAAAGATTTAATTTATAACTTCCGCTACATTACATTTCAAAAAAGTTTTGAAATTCATGCATGAAACCTTGCATATTTTTAAACAGTGATATCAGAGCATCTAGGTTCATTTATAATATGATCATATTTATATTAAATTAAATCTAAAAAATAAAACTCTATAGATTGCACATACTGCTATAAGTTTGTTTTGCTGTAAGGTTTACCCCTTATAGTGGAAAGGTTGTCCTAGTATATGCTGATCTATTCTTGAATCATCAATAAGTTAGATATGATCTAAATAATTTTATGATTTATTTTTTAATTTTAAATCTAAAATTAAATAGATGTTAGATCTATTTTAGATTATTTAGATTAGATCTACATAATATCATATTGCACATATTGCTATAAGGTTGTCCTGCTGTAAGGTTTATCCCTTACAGTAAAGAGGTTACCCTAGTATGTGCTGATCCAAATAATCTAAATCATAAATATATTAGATAAGATCTAAAATAATTTATGATTTATTTCTAGGTTTTAAATCTAATTTTAAATGGTTTTTGCCCCGATCCATATGATGTGTTTTATGTTTAGATCTAGATCCTATTGTTGCATATGTAGATATGTATCTTTTATTTTGAATCTAGAATGTATATGATATATTTATTTTATAGAATTTAAATTAAGAACTTACTTTTTGAAAAATCCTAGATTCGAAACCCTAGGAATCAGATCTAAAATTATATATTGAATATGATTCAATGTAAATTATTTATAATTTGAAAATATTTTAAATGATCAAATTAGAAATTAGTTCTGAGATTCCATAAACCTAAACCCATAAGCTTTGTACATAATTAAGAATTAAGTGATTGTTTAGGATCTAGGTTTGTGATTTAAAGATCCTAAGACAATTTCATAAAACATGCGTTAAAGAAAAGTGGGTTAGCTTTGATCAGGTCCTTAACTGGGTTAGACCTAGGATTAGATTAAATATAGACTTAGTTAAGAAATTGATCAAACCTAATTAATAGTTAATTAGGATTAGGTTATTTCTATAGGTCACTTAAATAGTTGTAGTTGATCAAAGTCTATACATCTAACAAATGGATACTGATCGTGGCTCAGTGGTCGAGCTCGAGTCTTTAGGCAGATCAAATCAAAACTGATAAATCAATTGATATCTAAGGTAAGTCTGGCATCCCAGATCGGTGATTTTTAATTGACAGCTCGCTTACTTGGCCATTTCTAATGGTGTCTAAGACAAGCCTTGGCAGACCCTCCTACTGATCTAACTTACCTGGCCAATATGGTTAATCAGGTCTTGATTAGGTTGCTCATTGATTCATACTAACCCATGTCACATAGAAAATCAGTGAGACTAATTTTATTTAGTGAGACTGATCTTGGTGCCCATGGACCGATATTGATCCTAGTCCTTATAAATGACTTAAGAAATCAGTGGGAGGACTTGACTTGGTGAAGTCAGTGGAAGAAAATTGGTCTATGTCCTTTCTGTCATTAAATCATAAATAATTTAAATCCTATAAAATTATTAGGTCCTTAAAATGATAAAGTTATGGAGGTAACTAAGTCATAGCCTCTCATTAAGTTGGATGATAATGGATCCATTAACTTAATAATCATTGGAGGCCCAAAGGCCTGGTGCTTATTGACTAATGAAATTATCATTCATAATATGATAACTTGGAAGTGTCTTTCTAATGGTGGTTAGGTTGGCTAACCAAAGTTGGAATTAATTATTCGTTGGTTAAATGCACCAAGTATAGTCATGTTAATGGTTGGACCTAATCGGATCCTTATAATGAAGGCCAAAGTCTACTGATTAGGTTTCTAGGTAAAACTAAATTACTAAAATTTGTTTGGAGAAATAATTGGTTAATGAACCTATCTATAGATACACATAGGTTGGCTGACCAATTTCGGGCTTGTGTGTAGTTTATGTGGATTCTAGTCGCTACTAGAAAATTAAAATAATTCTTCGAATTGGAGGTAGAGGCTAGCAATTCGAATAAAATAGTGAAAGAACCTTAAGACTAAAGTTCAAGTCTTTAGGCTTAAAATAATTTATATACACTAGGTCTATGTTCTCTTTTCTCATAGAATAAGGCTAAATCCTAATTGCTCCAATCATTGTTAGACAATGATGACTTATGGAACCCAACTTTGATAATTAGTACCGAAAGTTGAATTTGGTTCAGCAGTACTAATTTGTTCATATTAGAGCTTCTAAGCCCAGTCAAAATAACTAGTCCAAAATTGATCTAAATCAGGCATAGTGCTTCTACTATTAGAAGCAGGATTATAAGAAAAAGAATTGTCTTGCTTTCCTTAACCATAACAGACTGAACAAGAGAAAGGAGCAAGAGTTGCTCATCAAGGATTTTATGTGATAACATCTTGAAATTTCTCTATATGTAATTCTACTACTTGGGTATTAGGTACCAGTGGTCATATGCAACTTATTGCAAGGATTTTAGGTAAGTGGAATGTTTGAAAATGATGAAAAATATCTAAACATTTAGGATGAAAGTCTTGTTACAATCCTAGCTTTATAAATTATCAAGCTTATTTTCAAAAGATGTCATTTTGAGTTATTATCACCGTTGTCCATTTATGATAAATATGATCTCTATTGACCTTTTGGTAAAAGATGGTTATCATTTATCAATAAACGGGGATTGTAGTGATATTATTGTGAATAATATTATAATAATACATGAACAATAAAGAAATAATATTTAATATTTATAAAATCTATTAAATATTATTGGAGATAAATTTTGCTTTTGTCGAAGTCCAGTCTGAAGCTTAGCCTAATGCAGCTGGTAATCACGGAAGAGCTTCAATCAAAAATTCTCTTCCTAGCAGTCGGATTCATTCAGTAGTCGAACACCCAGTGGACAAATCTAGCTGAACTTCTCAGCAGCTGAGCCCCAGCCGAATCCCTCCAGCAGTCAGGCTTTTATGAAAGCCGAACTCCTTCCGGACTACTCCAGCAATCGGGCTTCTACGGAAGTCGAACTCCTTCCGAACTCCTCTAGCAACCGAGTTTCTATGGAAGCTGAACTCCTTCTGGACTCCTCATCCAGTCGAGCTTGTATGAAAGCTGAACCCCTTACAGACTGTTCCTTCAGACGAATTCTTACAGGCGATCCCACTACTGAACGATTATAATTCATGATAATTATGATTGTCATTTATCAAGACAACACGATCGGCATTTATCAAGTCAATCATGATTGGCATTTATCAGGATGGTTACGACAGTCATTAATCAAGGCATTACAACAAGCTCCGCCTATAAAAAGAGACCCTCCAGATATATTTTCTCTAAGCTTTTTCTCTCCTTCCCGAAACTCTGTCGAACTCCACATTGAGGACTCCATTTCTGTTGGTCAAAGCTAACTTGACCATCGGAGGGTCCTACCAGAGCCACCAACACCGACTTCGGACGGAACTTTGTTTTGCAGGTCACCGATGGCAACCTCATCCAACTCGATCCAGCATCAACCAAATTCTACACCAACAGAATTAGCGCTAAAGGAAGGACCCTCTGTTCTTGAGGTTCCCTTGATCTTAAAGGAGTGCTCAACAGCGATCTAGAGTTCTTCCTAGAAAAAAATACCTTCCAGGAAAGCATCGACCCAATGATCAACGGCCTCTGCAGTTAGATCCTATCTAGATACATCAGTTCTCGCTCCAGCTCTGATAACTCAAGCCCCACCTACAGCCATAGTGGATTTGGAGTAGTTTAACATACTGATACAGCGAGTTCAGGGCCTCACCAAGATGGTGCAGGCCATGCGGCAGCCTCCGATGGTGACTTCGCCAAGAAATCTGCCATTAGATTATCGAGAACCGATCCCAAGAAAGAGCATTTGGGCTAGCATGCCCATCACCATTAGGAAGAAAAAATAGAGAGTAGAGGATCGAAGTTCAGATCATAGTTCTCCTCTAAAGGAGACCTTCCCCGAAAGCCCTCCGAGGTCTATGACTGAGACGGCGTCCTCAATCACAAACTACGGGAGATGGATCCATTGATTGAGGAGCTCAGCCACATCGGCCTAGCTCACCATGACAACGTTCGCACTGATCCTTCTTTCTCTCTTCAAATTATGCAAGAGCCCGTTCCACCGAACTTTAAGCTCCCTCAACTTGAAAGCTACGATGGAACGTTTGATCTGGTTGATCATCTAGAGGCCTTCTGGACCATGATGCTGCTTCATGGTGCACCAGACGCTATGTTATGCCAAGCTTTTCCATCTACTTTAAAGGAAGCAGCAAGAAACTGGTACTCAATATTGAAGCTGAGTACGATCTTCTATTTTGATCAGATGAGCCATCAGTTCGTGGCTCACTTCATCAGTAGCCGACGTTCACACCGAAGTTCAGATTCCCTGATGAATGTCAAGCAGGAGGGAGAATTCATCCAGGCTTATGTCATCCGATTTAATGCTGCGACATTAAAGGTTCGGGATCTGGACCAGTCTGTTGCAATGGCCGCACTCAAGGGCGGCCTTCAGAAGAATGATTTGCCATTTTTCTTGGAAAAGAAGTACCCCAAAAACTTTGCCAATCTGCTAGCCCGGGCCGAGAGATATGCTCATATGAAAGAATCCTTCAAATTGAAGGACGAAGAAGTCATAGGAGAGTGGTGGGCGGACGAGTCTAATAGGCCCACCGTCGATGGAGGATCGAATGAAATTCGACTGTGCTCATGGACTCCCCCTTGGCACAAGCGAGCCCGAGCTCCTCGAGCTCATCATCAAGAAAGCTCCAACAGAAGGACGTGAAGAAGTCCTCTCCTGGGAAGATTCCACAACTACGCCCCACTTAACGCTCCTCGAACTCAAGTTCTAACGAAAATTAGGAACCAGCTGCCAAGACCAAAAGAATTATGATGTCCCCCAAACAAGCATGATCGAAGCAAGTACTACCTCTACAATCATGACCACAGCCACGACACTGAAGAATGCATTCAGGGATGCCAGCCTAAAGCAGGAGAAGATCAATCAAGGGTGCTGCCATAGCCAGAACAACCAATAACAGAGAAACAACAGAAAGGTCGGTCACCTCCCGTATTATCGATGCCATATCTGGGAGGAGCTTGGTACTTCAGCGATCCATCATCTCCAGCGTCAAAGCTAGGAGGAACTCGCTCCAAACTATGTGATGACAGAGAAAATTATGCAAAAAACTATGCAAAAAACTATGCAATGACAGGAAAAACTATGTAAAAACTATGCAAAAAACTATGCAAAAACTATGTGATGATAGGAAAGAAGCAGTCAATAGTGATTATGTTAGGAACTAGAGGAGAACCTCATCTTAACATGAGCCGGTCAAAATTTTTCAACCTCAGCTAGAGATAAGATCTCTCTCGAGCGACCACGTCAACCTCAGTCAGAGATAAGATCTCTCTCGAGCACCCGAGCTTCAACCTTGGCTAGAGATAAGATCTCTTCCGAGTGACCGTTTCAATCTCAGCTAGAGATAAGATCTCTCTCGAGCATCCGAGTCAACCTCGGCTAGAGATAAGATCTCTTTCGAGCGACCGTGTCAACCTCGGCCTAGAGATAAGATCTCTCTCGAGCGACTGCGCCAACCTCGGCTAGAGATAAGATCTCTCTCGAGTGACCGAGCCAACCTTGGCTAGAGATAAGATCTCTTTCGAGCTTCAAAGGCCTCATTCATTTAGAACGAGATGGGGGGAGAGGCCCTGACAATGGCCCTTATGTGCTCCCACAGTTCGTTAGGAACAGGAGGAGAACCTCATCCTAACGTGAGCAAAGTCAAAGGCCTCGTTCATTTTAGATGGAATGGGGGAGAGGTCTTAACAGTGGCCCTTATGTGCCCCCACAGCCCATTAGGAACAGGAGGAGAACCTCATCCTAAACATGAACAAAGTCGAAGGCCTCATTCATTTTAGATGAGATGGGGGGAGAGGTCCTAACAACGACCCTTATGTGCCCCCACAGCCCGTTAGAAATAGGAGGAGAACCTCATCCTAACATGAGCAAAGTTGAAGGCCTCATTCATTTTAGACGAGATGGGGGGACAGGCTCTGACAACGGCCCTTATGTGCCCCCACAGCCCATTAGGAGTAGGAGGAGAACCTCATCCTAACATGAGCAAAGTCGAAGACCTCATCCATTTTGGTCATTTTAGATGAAATGAGAGGAAAGGCCTCAAAGATGGTTCCATTATGCTGGACAACAATAGGAGACAAGATCTCCCCCGAGCTTCAACTGTACTTTCAACCTCGGCTACAGACAAGGTGCATAGCCTTGAAGAAGACTTCAGCAATCGCCCTTTTTGTACTCCCTTCCTTCGAGTTTCAAACTTGAAAGTGGGGGGACTATTGTTGGGGATAAATTTTGCTCCCATCGAAGTCTAGTCTGAAGCATAGCCTAATGCAGCTGGTAATCACGAAAGAGCTTCAATCAAAAATTCTCTTCTTAGCAGCTGGATTCATTCAGTGGCTGAATTATCCAGCGAACAAACCTAGACAAACTTCTCAGCGGTTGAGCCCCAGCCGAACCCCTCAAGCAGCTGGGATTCTATGGAAGTCGAACTCCTTCTGAACTCCTCCAGCAGTCGGGCTTCTATGGAAGATGAAATTCTTCTGGACTCCTCCAGCAATCGAGTTTCTACGAAAGCTGAACTCCTCATCCAGTCGGGCTTATATGGAAGCCAAACTCCTTACAGACTGTTCCTTCAGATGGATTCCTACAGACGATCCCACTACTGAATGGTTATAATCATCATGACAATTATGATTGTCATTTATCAAGACAACATGATTGGCATTTATCAGGATGGTTACGACAGTCATTAAACAAGGCAATTACAATAAGCTCCATCTATAAAAAGGGACCCTCCACATACATTTTCTCTAAGCTTTTTCTCTTCTTTTCAAAACTCTGTCAAACTCTACACTGAGTACTCCATTTTTGTTGGCCAGAGCTAACTTGACCATCGGAGGGTCCTACTGGAGGCACCAACACAGACTCCGGATGGGAAAGTGTTGAAGGAAAATTCAGATTTTTCGGACTAGGTTCGTTCAGATCTGATTAGATCAAGAGATATATTTCAAAAAAAATTTTCTCTTTGATCCTTATCAGATCTGGGATGTTTTAGATCTGATTCTTATTATTTTAATAATTAAAATAAATTTAGATAAATTAAATTAAATTTAATTTACCTTGAAGTGGGTAATCCTATTACCCATTGATGATCCTGTAAGCAGCGGAAGGTTCTGGATCTAGCCATGCAAGTGCCTGGCCTCTACCAGTATCCACTCAAGATGCATTTAGAGATTCTCTTCTTCTCTATCATGTCTCCAAAAATTAGATCTAGATCTGATTTGAAGGATCTTCAAAACACCTTTCGAAGATCAGCAGTCATCCTTTGCAGCAGCGCAGCCTTCTAGCTTTCAGTCACCTTTCTCTCACCTAGATTTCACCAACCAAGAATCCAAACCTCTTTGGACATGGAGAGGAAAGGGAGAAGGTACTTTGGCATGGAGGAGGAGAGGAGAAGCAGCCTTGGGGCATGGAGAATTATGACTGCGCTTTAAGTTTGGCGCAGGGTCTTATTTATAGACTACCTATGATCCAACTCATCTTCTTCCCAACCAATCACAACCCTTTGTGAAATTAGATCTAAATCTGATTAGTGGGAATAGAGTCCCCTAGATTCCTCCTTAGATGGCGCCTAAGACCAATCAAAGTTGATTCTTAAGAGAACTCTAATTGGAATTCAAAAAGGAAATGGAGTCCCTATCCAATAGGGACTCCTGGGCACCTCCAACTTGGGCACACGATAAGGGTGGCGTGCGCCCTCCTCCTTGCCAAGTTCTGACGGGGGAACAGGCCCCCTTGTCGTGTGCCCTCCTCCTTTCTAGGTTCTGGCAGGGGAACAGACCCCCACCAGCTCTGTAATAGGTGCGTGACACATGGACAGAAATCAAAGTGTCAATGGTCAACGTTTGACCAATCAAAGATCAGCTTTTGACCAAAGTCAAAGGATGAGAAATGGCTGGTGACCAAAAATGGCAGATAATGTCTTACAAAATAAGACAATCTTTTCTGACTTGGACAAGCTCCGATCAGACCAAATAAAGGCTTCTGAATGAGCACAAACTCTTTTGGCTTAGTCAGGATAACTATTTATGATAGTAAAAGAAGAACGTTAGGTTCAATCGAGTGCTAGCACGATTTTCTTGAACCTAATTGAATCTCATTCAGATCAATTGAATTGGATTAGTTCAATTGATGATCACCAGATTCAAACCTTTGTTTGTGTGATTCAGTTAGGTTCAGTTCTGTATGGTAATGGGATATGTCATGGTCTCTATCATCGACATCATCGAAACTTTCTTTTGATGGATCAGAACTCTTCTGATTCAAATAGCTAGAATGATCGATCATCTAAATCATTCTAATTGGTCCCAAAATCCACCAATGACACCTAGCAGTATATGGTGGCAACCCATTAGAGCTGAATGCAAACCTCTTGGTGCAGCTACCAGTGTGATTAATTTCTTCTATCTTGAGCCCCGATCAGATTAGGGTTAAGGTGAACTCGTCAAACCCTAGTCTCTGTCATATGACGTAATCATTCGATTTAAGTCCAATGTGAAAACCTAAATAGAAACTCTTTCTATTATTTCACTCTGCCATGGCCATGGACTTCAGGACTTGATTCTCACGATCATCATAGGGCTGCTCCTCTACCACCGAGGTAGATAGATTCCATCTTGATGCTATCCAGTTCCTACAATGAAATGCTATAACCAACATACACCTCAGGGTTCCATATGGTTAAGAGACCAAGTAATGGCATAGTCAAACTATAACACCCTCAAGGTGAACTACCAATGCACCTCAGGTCAAAGAACCAGACACACTACTGCAGCATCGAGTCAGTCATTGATGAGAAGATAGACTCCCTAATGACTACTCGAGATGGTCACGCTCAGTGCCCTCGTTCTCTAACAAGTATCTATACTCTCGCTCCAGTGTCTCTACACCATAGACTCAGGACTCATCTACTAAAGAGAAGCGATTATACACCAACCTTCTAGATCAATCACCATCCTCGTGATGATCCTATAGTCAGGAGCATTTTATGAGTTAATAATGTTATTCATGTCTTAAATTTTCAACTCTTGAAAATATGAATTATCATTACCATTAACTCAAAGGATATATCACAGACACTAAATACAATATGTGATAGAAAATAACCATTTCATTTTAGTCAAAATTACATTTTTACCTAGAAGTGTATTACAAGTGTAGCCAATCTGGCTTCTAGGGCACATATATCTAACAATCTCTAACTTTCCTAAAGCCAATTGGCCAAAGTCTAAGTCATCTTCTCAAGGTGGGCTTCGATCTTTTGCTGGCCCAAT
>QRFJ01004698.1:50847-85132 GCA_006176705.1 Cocos nucifera | reverse complement strand
CTTTTAATTCACATTGCCCATCTTTTTATGTGAACTACAATGCTTACTTAGACGAAGAGGCCCGATTACTCAGTAGAAAACCAATGTATTTTTTGTTTCTTCTTCTTCTTTTTTAAAGTAGATTTTAAGAAAGACTTTTGCATAGTTTCAACCTTTCCACCCGACTCTCATGAAGTAGATTCTTTATTGAGATCAATAAGAGAAAGGTTTTACAATCACTCTAAAAAGTTTAGTCTGATCTAAATCCTTTAATTTATTGGGTTTCCTTAGTAATTTACTCCTCAGTATCTTTAAAATTATCTAGATCGTTGATCACTTATTGAGTAGAATGCCTAATTAACTCTTAATCAAAATAAAGCTTAGGTACATAAAGCTAATTATTTCAATTCATACTTGAGGACTCATAAATTTTAAAGTTAGTTATTCTCCTTTCTAACTTAATTTTCATTGTCCTCAATGAAAGAAGAGAAAAATCAAAAGATATTTAATAAGGAGGGATACCACCTGGTTTATTTTTTGCAGGTTCTTTTATATACTCCATCAGGTTCATATAGGATATTTTTGATGTACTCCCCCAACTTGGACTAATCATCTTTATTAGTGTCCTACAAAAAAAATTTAAAAAAATTAAAAATTTGAAAGAAAGAAAGAAAACAAATGGTGGATTGTCTTCCAACAAGCACTAAGTTTAAGGTCTTCAACTAGACTAGGCAATTCTGCCTATCCTATGTCAAAAATTGGATTGATAAATTTTAATAATTTTAAATTATCAATCTCAGGAAGATAGCTTGTGATTCCATTATTCACAAATTTTAGTATTTTCACACCATTTTTTAGAAAATAACTCACAACCCCATTCTTAGTTAATTTATTTTTTCTAATTTTAAGAAGATAATTTATGATCCTATGCTCAGACCCTTGTTTAGTGAGAATTTCTTCAATTTATTTTTCTAATATGCTCATAAATTAAATTTTTAGATTAAGGATTGCATTTGATGTAATGGGTACCGAAAGGGTATCAATTGATTCCAAACATGCATACTCGGGTGTGATCAAAAGAGGATTCAATTCTGGAGAAGGTGGTGATTCTAAAGAAAAAGCTATTAGAGCTGGTATTGATTCATATTTCTCAACCCATAAAGAAGTGGTGCTAAAATTGTGTGGCTCTAATGATGTATTCATATTTTCAGTATACCCATCTATATCAAAATCATCCAACCTAAAAGGATCTCTACATGTATGCACTGGATCTTGAGAAATAATTCTAAGGATAGCTCCCCTAATTACATCTTTAGGTACATCCACCTCAAAGTAATTTTTAATTTATATACTGGGCTGTTCTATAAGGGTTTCATGAACATTGAAGCTCTTAGCTATATATTGCTCTTTTGGGTCACTTATGGGCTGATTAGATAATTCTTCTTCCTCCCAACTATTGAATGTAGTAGTTAGCTAACTAACTTGGGTTTCCAACTTGGTTATTGATTGAGTGTGGGAGTGAATGTTCATGTTGAGCCCTTCTAATATGTATAAAACTTCTTTTTTAAATGTTGAACTATAAGTATTTGAAGAGAGTTGCTAAATATTTTGATATTGGTACGTCATATAAGTTTCCTCCAAATAACTAGCTTCATAATTGATTACTAGTTGTGATATCTCGTAAAAATTTGAATAGTTTTTAAACCTAGATTATAGGTGTTGGAGTAAGGGTTATAATAATTGGTCTGAGTTAGGACTGGGTAAATCAGCTTATATGCAAATTTTCAAGATCGACATACAGCTGGACATTCACTAACCAAGTAGTGAAGACTTGAACATATGTCACACACATGCAAAGGTAAGGTAGGAAAGTATCTTATATTTAATAGATGCTCAAGTTTCTGGGACAACTTATTTATCTTATTATGGATATTTATGAAGTTTTCAACCTCATAGATTCCACCACTATTAGGTTCATATATGGATGTATAGGGATCATAGGTATAAGAAGGAGTAAAGTATTCTCTTAATTGGCGAAATGGTGCAGCCATAATTCTAGTTTTGTTAACTCTAAGGATTTGTTCAATTTTAGAATCTAGGGATTGAATTTTGAGTCATGATGAACAATGCCCAAATAAATACCTCATTATTATGCCTTACAGCAAACACAAAAAGATATTTTTTTTAGAGATATATATTTTAAAGAGAGAAAAAGATGCAAGAGATTCTAAAGATGAGAACCTAGGGAGTCCTAAATTTAAGAAATAGATGAGAGAAGTTTTATTTAGGTTTATTATTAGTACATTAAGAATCAAGTTATGTAATCAATCTTAGCTAAGGATTGCCTTAGATCTAGATAGCTCCTAACTACCAAGGTCACCTTCAAGCCTTTCAAGTAAAGAATCAGCCACTCAACTGGCTAGGTAAGTATAAGATTGGTGGGAGTCCCTCCATTGCTTGCCTTAGACACCAATTATGCTTGGCCAGATAAACTAAAAAAACCAATTATAAACCACCTTTCTTTGGGCCTAGTCATCCCTGAACTACTTGCCTTAGATACCAATTGAATTGACTAACCCTAACCCGGTCCAACTTTTAGAATTTCTTATCCTAATGAGCTCGAGTATCCTTAGGGGCCAACTTCTAATTGATTTTAAGAATTAGAGAATTAGGTTAATTAATATACAAGAAAGTGATTTATGGACTAAGGAAGGATGATCACATCCTCATCTTATCTTGTTTAATTGGGTTTATTGCCTTTAAAGTATCTTATGAATATGCAATGCAAATAAAACAAGATATCTAATCAAAAGTGGGAGGCTTTTACTTGTTATGTTTTGTGCTTAGATCTCTAATCTCCTAAACAGCTTATGTGGTATCAGTATAATTTATTATTATTATTATTATTATTATTATTTAATTTTTTTATTATTTTTTATTATTTTTAATTTTTTTTATTTTCATTATTTTTTATTAATTTTTAATTATTTTATTATTATATTATTATTTTAATTTTTAAAATTATTTTTATTTTTATTTTTTATTATTATTTTTTTTTTATTATTTTTAAATTTTTTTAAGCAACTAAATCATGATCTCCAATAATGGTGTCAAAATTTGACCACTATCATAAGCGGTCAAAAATAAAACCTAACTCACTACTATATAGATAAGGTCAATCAGAACCAAATCCATAGAGATCGTGTTAATTATATTTAAATTATAAAATTAAAAATAATTAAAATTAATTAATTAAAAGACTACTTAAATTAATTAAGAAAGTAAATTAATAGTAAATTAATTAAAAATTGAATTGAAGTATGAAAGGTGGATTCTCAGGATCTCAATTGATCTCTTATCTAATAGTTGGTATTCATTTTAATATACTATAATTGATATCTGTTGGGGTAAACCCCACTCCCGCCAAAGTTCAGTCTGATGCTTAGCCTAATATAACGATAATCACAAAAGAGCTTCGATCGAAAATTCTTTCTCCAGCGGTCGAACCCCAGCCAAACTCCTCCAACGATCGAACTCTTCCTGGACTCCTTCAATAGCTGAACTCCTCCAATGATCGAACCCCTCTCGAACTTCTCCAGCGATTGAACTCCTTCTAAACTTTTTTCTTCAGTTTTGAACTTCCTCTAGACTTCTCTTCGGTTGAACTCTCCATCAGTCGAACTCCATTCTGAACTGGCTTCATCAGTCGGGCTCCTTCTGGACTTCTTCTTCAAGTGAACTTCTCCTCATCGTCGGACTTCATTTGGACTTCTCCATCGCAGTCGGATTATCCTCTCTAACAGTCGACTCCTTCCAGACTCCTTCGATAATTTTGAAAAAAATTCCAATCCAGACTCACTCTCAGTCGACTTCCTCCATCAGTCGAACTCCTTCTAACATTCTATCAATCGAATTCCATCTGGATTCCTCTACGTGTATTACTTCAGATTTTCCAACTAGCATTCCATCCGAATGATCCCCTCTAGCCATATTCCCATTTAGGAGTTCAAACTCCTCTAAAATTGATATAATGTAAAGCTCTTTACCAACCAATGCTGGCTTCCTCCGAACCTTCAACTTTAATCTCAACGAAGCGGACAATATCTGAAGGGAAAATCCTAATTTCAGCCGTCCAGTTCGTTCAGATCTGATCAGATCAAAAGAGAGATATTTCAAAAATTTTTTCCTCTTGAATTCCAATCAGATCTTGATATGTTTCCAGAATTGATTCTTATATTATTTTAATAAAATAAAATTCAAAAATAAATTAATCAAATTTATTTACCTGATCTGGGTAATCCTATTACCCTGTTGTGATCTGTTTGGCAGCGGAAGTTCTGGATCTTAGCCACGCAACGCCTGGCCTCTACTAGTATCCACTCAGGTTGGTTTGGAGTCCTTTCTTCCTCTATCACGCTCCAAAAATCAGATCTAGATCTATCTGGAGGATCTTCAAAATGCTTTTTGAAGATCGAGCAGTCGTACCTTTGCAGGCACAGCGCAGCCTTTACTTTGATCGCCTTTCTTTGATTGAATCGCACAACCAAAGTCAAAACTCCTTTGGACATGGAGAGCATAGGGGAGAAGGTGGTTTGTGCATGGAGAGAGGGGGAGAGGCAGCCTTAGGGCATGGGGAAACTATGATTCTCATATCTCTTAATCTGAGTTGGGTAACAGGGTCTATTTATAGACTGCTGTGATCCAGCTTCTCTTTTATTCCCAATCAATCACAACCCTTTGTGAAATCAGATCTAAATCTGATTGGTAGAAAATAGAGTCCCTGGATTCTCCTAGAGGGCACATAAAAGATCAGTCAAAGTTGGTTCTTAGAAGAACTCTAATTTGAATCCAAAAAGGAGATGGAGTCTTGTCCAACAAGGACTCCTAAGGCGCCTCCAACTTGGGCTCACGCCACCTTGGCATGCACCCTCCTCCTTGCGCAGGTTCTGGCAAGGGGACAGGCCCCCACCAGTCTCTCCAAATAGGTGCATGACATATGGTAAAAGTCAAAGGGTCAATGATCAACTTTGACCAGTCAAAGGTAGACTTTTGACCAAAGTCAAAGAACAGAAATGGCAGGTTGACGAAAATGGTAGGTAATGTCTTAACAAATAAGACAACTTTTTTTTACTTGGACAACCTCCAAGTCAAAGACATATGAAGCCTCTATTGAGCCAAAACTCCTTTGGCTCAGACAGGACAACTTATTTATGATAGCAAAAGAAGAAGTTAGGTTCAATCGAGTGCTAGCACGATTTCCCTTGCCTAATTGAATCTCATTCAGATAATTGAACTAGATTAGGTCAATGATGATCACCAGATTCAAACTCTATTTGTGGTGACCCAGTTAGTTCAATTCTGTTGGTAATGGGAATATGGTCATGATCCTCTATCATCGACATCATCGAATCCTTTCGATGGATCAGAACTCTTCTGATTCGAATTGCTAGAGAATGATCGATCATCTAAATCATTCTAATTGTCTCCAAAATCCACCAGTGACACCTAAGCGTATATTGGTGGCAAGCCATCCAGAGCTGAATGCGAACGCTCTTGGTGCACGCTACCTAATGTGATTCAGTTCTTCTATCTGAGCCCCGATCAATGTAGGGTTACAGGTAGAACTCTGTCCAAATCCTGGTCATCTGTACATATGATGTAATCATTGACTTCGAGTCCAATGTGAAAATCTAAATAGAAAGCTCTTTCTATTATTTCACTTTGTCATGGCCAGTGGGCTTCTGACTTGATTCTCATGATTATCATAAGGGCTAGCTCCTCTACCACCGAGGTAGATAGATTCCATCTTGGTGCCATCCATTGTCTCTACAATGAAACATGCTGTAGCCAACATAACCTCGAGGTCCATATGGCTAAGGAGACGAAGTAAATGGTGTAGTCAAACTATAACACCCTCAAGGTGAACTGCCGTGTGCACCTCAGGTCAAAGAACAAGACACACACTACTGCAGCATCGAGTCAGTCATTGACGAGAAGGTAACTCCCTAATGACATACTCGAGGTGGTCACGCTCAGTGCCCTCTTCTCTAACAGATATTACCTCATAACTCTCATTCGATTCTCCACACCCGAGACTAAAGACTCATCTATTAAAAGAACGATTGTACACAACCTTCGGATCCAATCACCATCCTCGTGATGATCCTTGATCGGAAGCAATTTATGAGTTAAAATGATTATTCATGTCTTAGATTTTCAACTCTTGAAAATATGAATTATCATTACCATTAACTCAAGGATGTATCAACAGACACTAATACACATATGTGATAGACAAATAACCCATTTATTGCTTTTATCAAAATTAATTTTGCCCCTAGAATGTATTTACAAGTGTCAGCCATTCTGGCTTCTAGGGCACATATATCTAACAATTCTCCCACTTGTCCTAAAGCTAACTTGGCTACAAGTTAAAGTCCATCTATCTCTAAGGTGCGGCCTTCAAACCTTCTTCGTTGGACCACCAAAACGGCTTTGTAAGTGGGTTGTCCCATTATCTGTGGAGTTGATCTCTTGACCTCGTACGTAATCCTTTTCCGAGGTAATCATGCGATAGGGTGGTATCACCGTTTAACTTTGAAACTCTTTTCCGCACAAATAGTCTTGCTAGATGTCGACTTCGATCAACTAATAGATTAGATATGAAATCTGAAGTTCTGTGTAGATCGTTGGACTTGGAGTGATCTCCGATTCAAGACACAACATTATATCCTTAGTTCTTCTCCAGCACTTAAGGATACCATGTTCCACAGAAGTCCAGTGTTGTTTCACCTGGAATTATGGACTAAGATTCTGTTGTGACACTCACAGCACTGGGCTATCTCAGTCGTGTACATGCTGGCAATACATGAGCTCCGCTATTGAAAGAACATAAGGGATCTTGCTCACATGCGTTACTATTTCTAAGTGTGCTGGAGCACATCTTCTTGAAGAAAGATGAATGACCATGTCTCGAAGGTGTTAATACCCTCTTAGTTCTAAAAGCTTTCTTTACATACTAACCTCTTAAGTAACTTATTTCTGTGTAAATCCCTATGATCGATCCTACACGCTGTCTAATCCTATAACTTAATTACACTAGAATAAAGGATGCTTCACCTACGGTCTATCTAAATGGCAGAATTACCTTGGACAACCACATCTTGAACTGAATGTCAACATGGGAATATCATTGCCCAATAAGGAGGATGTCATGCCACGTACATACGAGGAAGGACAACAAGCGCTCCCATTGATCCTTTTGAAAACACATGGTTCCTCTCATTTTGATGAACCAACATTTTTGAATCACATCAATGAAATGAGTGTTCCAGCTCCAGGTTTAGCATTTTTTTCATTGAGTAATCGGGCTCCTTCATCTAAGTATTGTGGTTTGCGTCAAAAGATGGGGATGCAAGAAACTAATAAAAAAAGAAAAAAATGGATAATAAGGGGACTGAATTGCAAAAAGATAATAAATTCAGCTCACATCAAGTTAGAGAATTTAGAGGATAAAGTGGAGAGTTGGTGAAAGAAGATTTCTAAAAATTTCTATGGCTAACAGTCAACTACTAATTAGATCAAATTAGTAATCCAACAACGTACCTCTTCAATGGTCTAGCCATATATCAGCTGTCTTTAGAAATATCTAAATCTAACTCTTAATTCAAGGCTAAGTTGGTATATATTGCTAATTAATCTACTTTACTCGAGGACGAGCAATGTTCAAGTTGGAAGATATGATAAATAAATTAAATATATATAAATATTAATTTATAAATTAATTTATTTTTATTTTTTAAGAATTGATATTTTTATCTATCTTTTGCAGAAGAAAAGATCATGGATGAAAAGAGCACGATTTATGGGTCACAACGAAGAAAATTTAGAACAAATCAGACTTAAAATGGAATTAAATTAAAAGAAGGATGCATGTGGTATTATAGAAAATGAAGATACTATGCAAAGAACCTAAAAAGGATGAATTCATCATTATAAAAAAATAAAAGTTTTTTTTTGTAATTTTATTTTACAAAAGTGCATTGGTGGGCTTGTTTTCATGCATGAAGTGGAATTCATAAGGGTGTTTGCGGGCACACATGGGATAACGGGTTCATGAGAAGAATTTTAGCATGCGCGCATGGTTGATGGTAGGTTTGATCTAGTTTAGATGCTACAGCAAGCCTGGGCGATGATTCACGGTAACAGGGAGTAGGTTGGAGTTCTAGTTCCTTTTTTCTCCTAATCTTTTTCAAACTCTACTCTCCCTCTCCTCTATATATTCGCTACATAGCCGCAGGTTCTCCCATTAGCCGCCAGCGGCCTCTTAGGCCTTTGTTTCCTCTATCTCTTCCTCTCTCTCTCTGTCTCTCTCTCTTTTCTCTAAACAACAACCTTCTCTCTCATCCCTCTCTTTTCAAACTCCCTTCTTTCTTCTTTCTTTCTTCCATAAACCAAAATCCCCTACTTCTCTACAAAATTTTTCAATCCTGCTCTTGATCCCAACTCCAAGTTGTTGGAAGGAAGACCCTAGGCTTCAGGATGAAGATTCAGCGAGAAGCTTTTTGATATCTAGCTGATTATCTAGTTCTCAGAAGATCATTGTGATCTTATTTTGATGATATTTTCTAAAGGAAAAAATCATATTTTCTTGGATTAGGTTCATTCAGATTTGATTGGATCAAGAGGGATATTTCAAAAATTTTTCTCTAAGATTTGAATTAGATCTAAGACTCTTCAAATCTAATCTTATTGATCTAATGAAAAAAATAAAATAAAATAAAATCTAATTTAATTATACCTTTGTTATGGATAATCCTATTATTCTGTGATGATCTCAATGTTTGCTTGAAGTTCTGGATGTAGCCACGCAAGTGTCTAATCTCTACCGATAACCACTTGGGCTGGATCTAGAGATCTTCTTCTTCTTAATCTATCCTCCAAAAATTAGATCTGAATTTGATCTTAAAGGTCTTCAAAATGGCTTTTGAAGATCAACCGTTGTCTCTTGTAGCAGTGCTGCCTTCTTCCTTTCCTGTCGCCTTTCGCTTGCTTGGATCGCACCTAACTTATGCCCAAAACCTCTTGGGCATGGATAGAAGAGAAGACCAAAGGGTGGCATGGAGAAGGAGGGAGAGGGGCTATGTGGCATGGGCTAAGGCAGAAGCTCTCAATTTTAGGCACAGACAGGGTTTATATAGACCCTGCTGCGCCATGCAGTGCCACATCATCTCGACCAATCATGACTTTTTGTGCAATCAGATATAAATCTGTTTGATGGGATGACATCATCTAATCCAATCAGATTAGAGTCCCTCATGAACCTCCTTAGATGGCGCCAAGACTGGTCAAACAGAACTCCTTGGTACCATAGCATTTAAATTCATGAAGCAACCTAGAGTCCCATCTGTATGGGACTCCATGCGTTATCCTCATGGGGTGCATGCCTCCCTAGGCGTGTGCCCCTTGCCAGTCTGCTTTTTAGCAAGGGGACAAAGTCCAAGATTCTCTCCTACAGATGCATGACACATGGGCAAATGTCTAAGTATCAAAGGTCAATATTTGACCAAAGTCCAAAGACGATTTAGCAAGTGATGGAAAATGGCAGGTGTTGTCTCATATTTATCTCATAAATTAAGACAACCCTTTTTTGACTTGGACAAGCTCCAGTTAGATCAAATAAAGATTCTTGAGTGAGCCCAAATATATTTGGCCTAGTCGAGATAAGTTTTAATGATTGTTTAAAGGAGAACATTAGGCTCAATCATGTGCTAGCATGATTTTCTTGAACCTAATTGAATCTTATTCAAATCAATTGAACTGAGTTAGTCCAATTGATGATATCCAGATCCAAACCCTTATTTGTGTGATTTAGTTAGATTCAATTCCATATGATAATGAGATATGTCATGATCTCTATCATCGACATCATCGAAACACCTTCCGATGGATTAAAACTTTTCTGATTCAGACAACTAGCATAATCGATCAACTAAATCATTGTAATTGCCCCCAAAATCTACCAGTGACACCTAGTAGCATATGGTGGCAATCCATCAAAATTGAAAGCAAACCTCTTGATGCAGTTATCTATGTGATTAAGTTCCTCTATCTTAAGCCCCGATCGAATTAGGGTTAAGCTGATCTCATCAAACCCTAACTTTCGTCATATGAATTAATCATTCGATTTAATTCCAATGTGAAAATCCTAATAGAAACTCTTTTTATTATTTCACTCTGCCATGGCCATGAGCTTATGGACTTGATTCTCATGATCATCATAGGCCTGCTCCTTTTCTACCGAGGTAGATAGATCATCTATTGGTGCAATCCAATTCCTACAACGAACATGCTATAGCCAACATACACCTTAGGATTCCAAATGGCTAGGAGATCGAGTTATGGTGTAGTCATACTATAACACCCTCAAGGTGAACTATCGATGCATCTTAGATCAAAGAATCGAACACACCACTGTTGCTTCGAGTTAGTCATCGATGAGAAGGTAGACAACCTGATGACTGCTCGAGGTGGTCACGCTTAGTACCCTCATTCTCTAAAGAGTACCTGTACTCTCGCTCCGGTGTCTCTACATCATAGACTCAAGACTCATCTATACTAAAGAAGCGATTGTACTGTTAGATATATGTGCCCTAGAAGCCAGAATTGGCTGACACTTGTAATACACTTCTAGGGGCAAAATTATAATTTTGACTAAAAGCAATAAATGGGTTATTTTCTATCACATATGTGTATTTAGTGTCTGTGATACATCCTTTGAGTTAATGGTAATGAGAATTCATATTTTCAAGAGTTGAAAATCTAAGACATGAATAATCATTATTAACTCATAAATTGCTCCTGTCCATAGGATCATCACGAGGATGGAGATTGATCCGGAAGGTTGGTGTACAATCGCTTCTCTTTAGTAGATGAGTCTTGAGTCTACGGTGTGGAGACACCAAAGCGAGAGTATAGGTACTCGTTAGAGAACGAGGGCACTGAGCGTGACCACCTCGAGTAGTCATTAGGGAGTCTACCTTCTCGTCAATGACTGACTCGATGCTGCAGTAGTGTGTCTGGTTCTTTGACCTGAGATGCATCGGCAGTTCACCTTGAGGGTGTTATAGTTTGACTACACCATTACTCGGTCTCGTAGCCATATGGAACCCTGAGGTGTATGTTGGCTATAGCATGTTCATTGTAGGAACTGGATTGCATCAAGATGGGATCTATCTACCTCGGTGGTAGAAGGAGTAGCCCTATGATGATCATGAGAATCAAGTCCAGAAATCCATGGCCATGGTAGAGTGAAATAATAGAAAGAGTTTCTATTTAGATTTTCACATTGGACTCGAATCGAATGATTACATCATATGACAGAGACTAGGGTTTGACGAGTTCACCTTAACCCTAATCTGATCGGGGCTCAAGATAGAAGAACTGAATCACACAGGTAGCTGCACCAAGAGGTTCGCATTCAGCTCTGATGGGTTGCCACCATATACTGCTAGGTGTCACTGGTGGATTTTGGGAGCAATTAGAATGATTTAGATGATCGATCATTCTAGCTGTTCGAATCAGAAGAGTTCTGATCCATCGAAAGGAGTTTCGATGATGTCGATGATAGAGATCATGACATATCCCATTACCATACAGAACTGAACCTAACTGGGTCACACAAACAAGGGTTTGAATCTGGTGATCATCAATTGAACTGATCTAGTTCAATTGATCTGAATGAGATTCAATTAGGTTCAAGGAAATCGTGCTAGCACTCGATTGAACCTAACGTTCTTCTTTTGCTATCATAAATAAGTTGTCCTGTCTGAGCCAAAGGAGTTTGTGCTCAAACAGAGGCCTTCATATGGTCTGACAGGAGGTTGTCCAAGTCAGAAAAGGTTGTCTTATTTGTAAGACACTACCTGCCATTTTTGGTCACCTGCCATTTCTTGTTCTTTGACTTTGGTCAAAAGTCTACCTTTGACTGGTCAAACGTTGACCATTGACACTTTGACTTTTGACCACATGTCATGCACCTATTGGAGAGCTGGTGGGGGCCTGTCCCCCTGCCAGAACCTGGCAAGGAGAAGGGCGCACGCCACCCTAGGCGTGTGCCCAAGTTGGAGGCGCCTAGGAGTCCTTGTTGGACAAGGACTCCATCTCCTTTTTGGATTCCAATTAGAGTTCTTCTAAGAACCAACTTTGACTGGTCTTAGGCACCCTCTAAGGAGGAATCCAGGGGACTCTATTCCCACCAATCAGATTTAGATCTGATTTCACAAAGGGTTGTGATTGGTTGGGAAGAAGAGGAGTTGGATCACAGCTAGTCTATAAATAAGACCCTGTGCCCAACTCAGATTCTAAGCAATTCAATTGAGAAACCCCATGCCCCAAGGCTGCCTCTCCCCTCCTTCTCCATGCCATAGTCTCTTCTCCCCTTGCTCTCCACGTCCAAAAGGAGTTTTGGACCTTGGTTGGTGCGATTCAGATCAAAGAAAGGCGATCAAAAATAAGAAGGCTGCGCTGCTGCAAAGGACGACTGCTCATCTTCAAAAGAGTTTTGAAGATCCTCCAGATCAGATCCAGATCTGATTTTTGGAGGTGTGATAGAGAAGAAGAGGATCTCCAGATCCAACCCGAGTGGATACCGGTAGAGGCCAGGCGCTTGCGTGGCTAAGATCCAGAACCTTCCGCTGCAAACAGGATCATCAACAGGGTAATAGGATTACCCAGATCAGGTAAATTAAATTTGATTTAATTTATCTTTTAATTTTATTTTATTAAAATAATAAGAATCAGATCTAAAACATATCAAGATCTGATTGGGATCAAGAGAAAAATTTTTGAAATATATCTCTTGATCTGATCAGATCTGAACGAACCTGGACCGGGAAATCAGGATTTCCCTTCAACTGGTATCAGAGCCATGGTTCTAAATTATTTAGATCTGATTTTAAATTTATTTTAATTAGAAAATAATTGATTTCAGATGTCACATGAGATGTGATCAGATCTGAAAATCAGAAAAAATTAAAATTAAATAATTTGGATCTAAGATTAGAAGATATGCATGACTAGTTCTAGAATAGAATAGTTCTATAGAATATTCTTGCATATTTTTGATTTAATCTGATTAAATCATGTTTTAGATCTTTTTATTTACTATTTTTTGATATTATAAGTGTTATAATAACATCTAAAAAATAGCAAATAAAAATTATTTAATTTTTGAATATCATATGAGATATGATTGATGCATGTCTAGACTAGTTGTAGAATAGTTCTACATAATTGTCTAGATTAGAATTTATTTTGATTAGATCAATTTAAATCTAATTTTTTAGATTATTATGAGATAATTTAGATCTGAAAACATGCATGATTTGATACATGAGATGTATGCAAAATATGCCATGATTAGATCTACTTTATATATGAGATATATGATATAGATCTGATATTGTTTTGTAGTATTGAATGTTCCTGATTAAGGCGTTCCTCTTGGCCGTCCGGTCATAAGAACGAAGAAGGGTTTAAAGGCCCTCTCTTCCCATTCGATGGGGTGTTCTTATGATGTGTAGGGGTGCTGCGTGTTCGTCCTTAATCAGAAACCCAAAACTTACTTTCTGCAAAACCCTAGATCCTGAAACCCTAGGATTTATTGTGCATATTTTGTTTATGAACCCTACTTAATTAAGAATTAAGTTTATGGAATATTAATTAGGTCTAAAATTGAGAATTTCAGATCTAAGACATATTCATAATACTGGGTTCGGGCTTGGGTAGCTCAATTAGGTCTAAGCGGTTGATCAAACCGAATCAAGAGTTGGTTAGATGGGATCAACAATGCTTAAATTGACCAGCCTAATAGGATTAAGTCTGGGTCAAGATCGAGTCACGATCAAGCAAGACCTAATTAGGCTCAGAGGTTAGAGTCTGGATTGTAGGCTAACCCAATTGGTTCTGACTCAACAATTTGGTGTCTAAGGTAAGTTTGGCATAGACGACCGACTGGTTTTTAATTGGAAGCTACTCGACCTGAATGCGTTCTTGTACGAGTTAATGGCATATTCCTTCCACCGGTCTCACTTACCTGGCCATATCTGTTGACACAGTTCTGATCTGAGGTGGTCAATAATCCGAGCTAACCCATGCCACTAGGTTAGTCATAATTGTTATGACTAAGCCAAGTCTAGTTTAATGAGACCTGAATCAATTCTCCCTAAGAAAAGATTAAGTCTGAGGTCTTCCACCATTGTAGATGTGCGGGCCCTTCCCGGGGTTGATTGTTCTCGGCTGGATACAGTGGCTCAGTTGCACCGGGAAGATGCAACCATGTCTATTAGGCATTGGATGCTATGGGCTGGAGGATGAGTTGGGCTCAATATTTCGGATACGGTGAGAGACTCAATTAGGAACCCAGTCTATGCAAATGGTGGGTCTGACTTAACTAAGGAGTGGATCAATATTTCGGATACGGTGAGATTCATGAATTAGAGACCAAGTTTGGGTGCACCATGATTAGAGAATCATTGAACAAGAGTTGTTCACTCATTGGCTAACCCATCACCAATAACTGTTAGGTGAGGTGATGAGTCAGTTGGTGAGACCGCACCACCCACTAGAAATCATTAATCGTGGAGATTTTCGCATCTCTACAGAGGGAGTGTAGGGATCCGAGAAAATAGTGGGAGCTAATTTGTTTAAAAATAAAATCCCTAAACAAATTGGTCAAGTCAAAATTACAGTATCTAACTAGAATCTTTGACTCTCTACAGGAATATGTCTGCGTCCAACCCATTGGCACGTATCCTGGACACACATAGACTGACTGGACCCAATTATAAAGATTGGCTCAGGAACTACAAAATTATTTTGGGTTCCGAGAAGTTAACCCATGTTTTGGACCAGGACCCTCCCACATTACCAGCCCGTCCATCTGTTGAACAGAGAGCGTCTCTGGAAAAATGGATTGACGAAGATAATAAGGCCAGATATTACATGTTGGGCTCGATGTCTGATGAGCTCCAGCGCCAACATGAGGATATCGGGACTGCTCGCCAAATGTTGGCTCACCTGCAGGAGATGTTTGGTGAACAGAGTCGCGCAGCCAAATATCAAGTCACAAAATGACTTTTTAAGGCTAAGATGCGTGATGGGCAGTCAGTCCAAGATCACTGTCTGACAATGATCAAGGACATGGAAGAGCTTGAGAAGCTCGGTGTGAAGTTGGACTTGGACCTGCAGAACGATATCATTCTGCAATCCTTGACTGATGCATATGGGCAATTCATCATGAATTACCACATGCATAAACTTCAGAATTCCTTGGCCGAGTTAATGAATATGCTGGTTACCGCTGAGCTTTCTATGAAAGGTTCTAAAGGCTCAGTTCTTGCTATGGAACGGACTTCTTCCAAAAGAAAGTCTTATGGAAAGAAAAAGAAGTCTGTGAAAAAGCAAAAGGTGGAAGGATCAAAGAAGAAGAAGGCAGAATCGAAGAAAAAGGCCGATGGCAAAGGAAAGTGTTTCCATTGCAACAGCGACGGCCATTGGAAGCGGAACTGCCCTACTTACCTGGCCACCCTGAAGAACAAGAAGGAAGGTCCTTCTGGAGGTATGCTCGTTATTGAGTCTAACCTTACGGTTTCTTCTGCATCCAGTTGGGTGCTTGACTCTGGTTCTAGTGCTCATCTGTGCACTTCTATGCAGGGTCTTGAGGATAGCAGGAGGCTGAGGGATGGAGACATGATCCTACGCATTGGTAATGGAGCAAGAGTTGCTGCAGTAGCCGTGGGAACATACCCTCTTCGATTACCATCTGGTTTAGACTTAGTTTTGAAAGACTGTTATTTTGTGCCTGCAGCTAGCAGGAATTTGATTTCTGTTTCATGCTTAGCACAAGAAGGTTATGTGATCACCTTCTTTAAGGACCATTGTAACATTCTTTATGAAAGAAATAAAATTGCAAATGGTTTCCTTATTAATGGTCTTTATCAGCTACATATTGATGTACCTGTTCTAACTATCGAGCAAAACGTGAATGCCAAACGACCTAGGGATAGTCCAAACGACAGATATCTATGGCACCTGAGATTAGGTCATATAGCAGAAGATAGGATCAACAAATTGGAGAAAAATGGGCTATTGAGTCCATTGACTTCCGAGTCATATCCAACTTGTGAATCCTGTCTTCAAGGCAAAATGACTAAACTCCCTTTTGTTGGACATGGGGAGAGGGCCACAGATCTCCTTGCCCTAGTACATACTGATGTGTGCGGCCCATTTGATGTGCCGGCTAGAGGCAATTTTGTCTACTTCATTACCTTTACCGATGATCTGTCTAGGTATGGGTATGTGTATCTTATGAGACACAAGTCTGAAGCCTTTGAAAAGTTCAAAGAATTCAGACATGAAGTAGAAAAACAAACAGGAAAACCCATTAAGGTTCTTCGATCAGATCGAGGAGGTGAATACCTTAGCAGGGAATTCCTAGACTATCTCAAGGATAATGGCATAGTCTCTCAATGGACTCCACCAGGAACACCTCAACTCAACGGGGTTTCAGAATGGAGAAATCGGACTCTATTAGATATGGTTCGATCCATGATGAGCTTCACAGACCTCCCTGATTTTCTTTGGGGACACTCATTGTTAACTTCAATCTATCTACTGAATAGGGTTCCCTCTAAAACCGTTCCTACCACACCGTATGAGATATGGCACGGTAAGAAACCAAGTCTGAGTCATCTCAGAATTTGGGGTTGTCCGGCTCATGTCAAAAGACAACAAGCGGACAAGTTAGAGTTTAGGTCCTTCAGAGCTCGATTCATAGGATATCCTAAAGAGTCATTAGGATACTATTTCTACATTCCAGAAGACCACAATGTGATTGTGAGTCGACATGCCATCTTTCTTGAAAAATAGTTTATTCAAGATAGCGGCATTGGAAAATAGATCAAGCTTGATGAGAAAGTCTCACAAGCAGAACGAGCTAAGGACCAAGTGGAACCAAATCAGGTTGAGCCAATAAGAACACTACCTCCTCCACCTCGTAGATCGGAAAGAGTTTCCCGTCCCCCTGAAAGATACTTAGGTATTGTTTCAGAGGATGTAGAGGAAATGTTCCTCGTAGGTAATGGTGCTCATGGTGATGATCCCAAAACCTACAACGAGGCGATATCAGATATCGACTCCGAGAAATGGCTAGAGGCAATGCAGTCAGAAATTGACTCGATGCACTCAAACCAAGTCTGGACCTTGGTAGATCCACCAGAAGGTATAGTACCTATTGGATGTAAATGGATCTTCAAGAGAAAGATTGGTGCAGATGGGAATGTGGAGACATTCAAGGCTAGATTGGTGGCAAAAGGTTATAGTCAACGCGAAGGCATAGACTATCAGGATACCTTTTCCCCAGTAGCTATGCTAAAATCCATCCGCACATTGCTTGCTGTTGCAGCCTATTTCGATTATGAAATATGGCAAATGGACGTGAAAACGGCATTCCTAAATGGATATCTTGAGGAAGATATCTATATGGAACAGCCGCTAGGTTTCACATCCAGTGATACTGATCACAAGGTTTGCAAGCTGCAAAGGTCCATATATGGACTTAAGCAAGCATCTCGGAGCTGGAACACTCATTTCAATGATGTGATCAAAAAGTTTGGTTTCATCAAAAATGAAGAGGAACCATGTGTTTTCAAAAGGGTCAGTGGGAGCGCTGTTGTCTTCCTCGTATTGTACGTGGATGACATCCTCCTTATTGGGAATGATATTCCCATGTTGACATCAGTCAAGATGTGGTTGTCCAAGGAATTCTCCATGAAAGACCTAGGTGAAGCATCCTTTATTCTAGGAATTAAGGTCTATAGGGATAGACCGAATAGGATGCTAGGACTTTCACAGAAGATGTACATAGAGAAAGTACTAAAGAGGTTTAGTATGGAAAACTCTAAGAGGGGATTAATACCCTTCAGACATGGTATTCATCTTTCCAAGAAGATGTGCCCCAGCACACCTGAGGAAATAGAACGCATGAGCAAGATCCCTTATGCTTCTGCAATAGGGAGCCTCATGTATGCCATGCTATGTACACGACCTGATATAGCCCATGCTGTGAGTGTCACAAGCAGATATCAGTCAAATCCAGGTGAAGAACACTGGACTTCTGTGAAATGTATCCTTAAGTACTTGAGAAGAACTAAGGATATGATGCTGGTCTTTGGTAACGGAGAACTCCTGGTCCAGGGATACACAGACTCGGACTTCATGTCCGATATAGATGATCGAAAGTCGACATCTGGGAGTCTGTTTGTGTGCAATGGTGGAGCTATCAGCTGGAAGAGTTCCAAGCAAACGGTGATAGCAGATTCCACCATGGAAGCAGAATATATCGCTGCATCAGAAGCTGCGAAGGAAGCATTCTGGTACAAGAAGTTTGCTGCAGAAATCGGAGTAATGCCATCAGATGCCATTCCTCTATACTGCGACAACAATGGCGCCATAGCCCTTGCTAAGGAGCCGAGGTCTCACCAGAAATCCAAGCATATTGAGCGGCGATACCACCTCATCCGCGATTACCTCGAGAAGGGTTATGTCGAGGTCAAGAGAGTCGACTCCGCAGATAATGTGGCAGACCCACTTACAAAGCCGTTGGGCCAGCAGAAGATCGAAGCCCACCTTGAGAAGATGGGACTTAGACTTGTAGCCAATTGGCTTTAGGACAAGTGGGAGATTGTTAGATATATGTGCCCTAGAAGCCAGAATTGGCTGACACTTGTAATACACTTCTAGGGGCAAAATTATAATTTTGACTAAAATCAATAAATGGGTTATTTTCTATCACATATGTGTATTTAGTGTCTGTGATACATCCTTTGAGTTAATGGTAATGATAATTCATATTTTCAAGAGTTGAAAATTTAAGACATGAATAATCATTATTAACTCATAAATTGCTCCCGACCATAGGATCATCACGAGGATGGTGATTGATCCGAAGGTTGGTGTACAATCGCTTCTCTTTAGTAGATGAGTCTTGAGTCTACGGTGTGGAGACACCGGAGCGAGAGTACAGGTACTCGTTAGAGAACGAGGGCACTGAGCGTGACCACCTCGAGTAGTCATTAGGGAGTCTACCTTCTCGTCAATGACTGACTCGATGCTGCAGTAGTGTGTCTGGTTCTTTGACCTGAGATGCATCGGCAGTTCACCTTGAGGGTGTTATAGTTTGACTACACCATTACTCGGTCTCCTAGCCATATGGAACCCTGAGGTGTATGTTGGCTATAGCATGTTCATTGTAGGAACTGGATTGCATCAAGATGGAATCTATCTACCTCGGTGGTAGAGGAGCAGCCCTATGATGATCATGAGAATCAAGTCCAGAAATCCATGGCCATGGTAGAGTGAAATAATAGAAAGAGTTTCTATTTAGATTTTCACATTGGACTCGAATCGAATGATTACATCATATGACAGAGACTAGGGTTTGACGAGTTCACCTTAACCCTAATCTGATCGGGGCTCAAGATAGAAGAACTGAATCACACAGGTAGCTGCACCAAGAGGTTCGCATTCAGCTCTGATGGGTTGCCACCATATACTGCTAGGTGTCACTGGTGGATTTTGGGAGCAATTAGAATGATTTAGATGATCGATCATTCTAGCTGTTCGAATCAGAAGAGTTCTGATCCATCGAAAGGAGTTTCGATGATGTCGATGATAGAGATCATGACATATCCCATTACCATACAGAACTGAACCTAACTGGGTCACACAAACAAGGGTTTGAATCTGGTGATCATCAATTGAACTGATCTAGTTCAATTGATCTGAATGAGATTCAATTAGGTTCAAGGAAATCGTGCTAGCACTCGATTGAACCTAACGTTCTTCTTTTGCTATCATAAATAAGTTGTCCTGTCTGAGCCAAAGGAGTTTGTGCTCAAACAGAGGCCTTCATATGGTCTGACAGGAGGTTGTCCAAGTCAGAAAAGGTTGTCTTATTTGTAAGACACTACCTGCCATTTTTGGTCACCTGCCATTTCTTGTTCTTTGACTTTGGTCAAAAGTCTACCTTTGACTGGTCAAACGTTGACCATTGACACTTTGACTTTTGACCACATGTCATGCACCTATTGGAGAGCTGGTGGGGGCCTGTCCCCCTGCCAGAACCTGGCAAGGAGAAGGGTGCACGCCACCCTAGGCGTGTGCCCAAGTTGGAGGCGCCTAGGAGTCCTTGTTGGACAAGGACTCCATCTCCTTTTTGGATTCCAATTAGAGTTCTTCTAAGAACCAACTTTGACTGGTCTTAGGCGCCCTCTAAGGAGGAATCCAGGGGTCTCTATTCCCACCAATCAGATTTAGATCTGATTTCACAAAGGGTTGTGATTGGTTGGGAAGAAGAGGAGTTGGATCACAGCTAGTCTATAAATAAGACCCTGCGCCCAACTCAGATTCTAAGCAATTCAATTGAGAAACCCCATGCCCCAAGGCTGCCTCTCCCCTCCTTCTCCATGCCATAGTCTCTTCTCCCCTTGCTCTCCACGTCCAAAAGGAGTTTTGGACCTTGGTTGGTGCGATTCAGATCAAAGAAAGGCGATCAAAAGTAAGAAGGCTGCGCTGCTGCAAAGGACGACTGCTCATCTTCAAAAGAGTTTTGAAGATCCTCCAGATCAGATCCAGATCTGATTTTTGGAGGCGTGATAGAGAAGAAGAGGATCTCCAGATCCAACCTGAGTGGATACCGATAGAGGCCAGGCGCTTGCGTGGCTAAGATCCAGAACCTTCCGCTGCAAACAGGATCATCAACAGGGTAATAGGATTACCCAGATCAGGTAAATTAAATTTGATTTAATTTATCTTTTAATTTTATTTTATTAAAATAATAAGAATCAGATCTAAAACATATCAAGATCTGATTGGGATTAAGAGATTTTTTTTTGAAATATATCTCTTGATCTGATCAGATCTGAACGAACCTGGACCGAGAAATCAGGATTTCCTTTCATGTACACCAACCTTCTAGATCAATCACCATCCTCATGATGATCCTACGATCGGGAGCATTTTATGAGTTAATAATGAAAATTCATGTCTTAAAATTTCAACCCTTAAAAATATGAACTATCATTATCATTAACTTAAGAGATGTATCAGAGACACTTTTAAATACACATTACGATAGAAAATAACCCATTTTATTATTTATAGTCCAAATTATAATTTTGCCCTTAGAAGTGTAGTGCAAGTGTCAACCAATCTGGCTTTTAGGATACATATCTAACAAACTCCCACTTGACCTAATGCCAATTGGCTACTAATCTAAGTCCCATCTTCTCAAGGTGGGCCTTGATCTTCTGCTGGCCCAACGGCTTTATGAGTGGATCTGCCACATTGTCTGCGGAGATGACTCTCTTGACCTTGACGTAACCTTTCTCGAGGTAATCACGGATGAGGTGGTATCACCGCTCGATATGCTTAGATTTTTGATGAGACCTTAGCTCCTTAGTAAGAGCTATGGCGCCATTATTATTGTAGTACAGAGGAATGGCATCCGATGGCATCACTCCAATTTCTACGATAAATTTTTTATACTAGAATGCCTCCTTCGTAGCTTTTGACGTAGCGATGTACTCTGCTTCCATGGTGGAATCTACTATCACTATCTACTTGGAACTCTTCCAACTGACAGCACGACCATTACACACAAACAGACTCCCAGATATCGACTTTCGATCATTTATATCAGATATAAATTCTGAGTCTATATACCCCTGGACTTGGAGTTCTCCATTACCAAAAACCGATAACATATCCTTAGTTCTTCTCAAGTACTTAAGGATACATTTCACAGAAGTCTAGTGTTCTTCATCTGGATTCTACTGATATCTGCTAGTGACACTCACAGCATGGGCTATATCTGATCGTGTGCATAACATGGCATACATGAGGCTCCCTATTGCTGAAGCATATGGGATCTTGCTCATGCGTTCAATCTCCTCTGGTGTGTTGGGATACATTTTCTTGGAGAGATGAATGCCATGTCTGAAGGGTACCAATCCCCTCTTAGAGTTTTTCATGCTAAACTTCTTTAGCACTTCTTCTATGTACATCTTCTATGAAAGACCTAGTATCCTCTTTGGTCTATCTCTATAGACCTTAATTTCTAGAATGAAGGATGCTTCTCCTAGGTCTTTCATGGAGAATTCTTTAGATAACCACATTTTAATTGTGTCAACATGGGAATATCATTCCCAATAAGGAGGATATCATCCACGTACAGTATGAGGAAGACAATAGCGCTCCCATTGATCTTTTTAAAAATATATGGTTCCTCCTCATTTTTGATGAAACTAAATAATTTGATCACATCATTAAAATGAGTATTCCAACTTTGAGATACTTGCTTAAGTCCACATATGGATCTTTGCAGCTTGCATACTTTGTGATCAGCATCACTGAATGTAAAACCTAGTGGCTGTTCCATATAGATATCTTCCTTAAGGTATCCATTTAAGAATACCATTTTTATGTCCATTTGCCATATTTCATAATCGAAATAAGCTACAATAGCAAGTAATGTGCAGATGAATTTTAGCAAAGCTACTGGTAAAAAGGTGTCTTGATAGTCAATGCCTTCACGCTGACTATATCCTTTTGCCACTAATCTAGCTTTGAATGTCTCCATATTCCCATCTGCATCAATCTTTCTCTTTTAGATCCATTTACACCTAATAGGTACTATATCTTCTGGTGGATCTACCAAGGTCCAGACTTGATTTTAGTGCATCGAGTCAATTTTTGACTTCATTGCCTCTAACCACTTCTTAGAGTCAATATCTGATATCATCTTGTCATAGATTTTGGGATCATCATGAACCTTATTACCTACGAGGAATATTTTCTCTACTTTCTCTGAAATAGTACCTAAGTATCTCTCAAGGGGATGGAAAATTTTTTCGATCTACGAGGTAGAGGAGGTAGTGATTGTATTGGCTCAACCTAATTTGATTCCATGGGGTCCTTAGCTTGTTGCTCTTATGAGACTTTTTCCTCGAGCTTGATCTGCTTTTCAATGCCTCCATCTTAAATAAACTATTTTTTAAGAAAGATGGCATGCCGACTCACAATCATATTATGGTCTTCTAGAATGTAGAAATAATATCCTAATGACTCTTTAGGATATCCTATAAATTGAGCTCTAAAGGGCCTATAGTCTAACTTATCCACTTGTTGTATTTTAACATGAGCCGGACAATCCCAAATTCTAAGATGACTCAGACTTGGTTTCTTACTATGCCATATCTCATAGGTATGGTAGGAATAATTTTAGAGGGAATCCTATTCAGTAAAAATATAGTAGTTAACAGACTATGTTCCCAAAGAAAATCAGAAAGGTTTGTGAAGATCATCATGGATCGGACCATATCTAATAGGGTCCAGTTCCTCTATTCTGAAAATCCATTGAGTTGAGGTATTTCAGGTGGAGTCTATTGAGAGACTATGCCATTTTGCTTGAGATAGTCCAGGAATTTTCGACTAAGATATTCACCTCGTCGATCTGATTGAAGAAGCTTAATGAGTTTTTCAGTTTGCTTTTTGACTTCATATCTAAATTTCTTGAACTTTTCAAAGGCTTCAGACTTATGTCTCATAAGATATATGTACCCATATTGAGATAAATCATCGATAAAGGTTATGAAGTAATCAAAGTTGCCTCTGATCGACACATCAAATGGGTCGCACACATCAGTATGTACTAGGGCAAGTAGTTCCATGGCCTATTCCCTATGTCTACAAAAGGGAGCTTAGTTATTTTGCCACGAGACATGATTCATAAATTGGATATGACTCGAAAGTCAACGAACTCAATAGTCTAATTTTCTCCAATTTGTTAACCCTATCTTCTGTTATATGACCTAGTCTTAGGTGTCATAAATACCTATCATTTGGACTATCCCTGGGTCATTTTGATCTTATGGCATTCACATTTTGCTCGATATTAAAGAAAGATACATCAATATGTAATTGGTAGAGATCGTTAATAAGAAAACCACTTGCAATTTTATTTCTTTCATAAAGAATATTACAATGGACCTTAAGAAAACTAATTACATAGCCTTCTTGTGCTAAACATGAAATAAAAATCAAATTCTACTTGCAGTAGGCACATAATAACAATCCCTAAGTACTAAATCTAATCTAGATGGTAGTCGAAGAGGGTAGATTTCCATGACCATAGTAGCAACTCTTGCTCCATTTTCGATACGTAGGATCATATCACCATCCCTCAGCCTCCTGTTATCCTCAAGATCCTATATGAAAGTGTACAAATAAGCACTAGAATCAGAGTCAAGCACCCAACTGGATGCAGAAGAAATTGTAAGGTTAGATTCAATAACAAACATACCTCCAGAAGGACCTGTCTCCTTTCTATTCTTTAGGATGGACAGATATGTAGGGCAGTTTCGCTTTCAGTGGCCATCAGTATTACAATGAAAATACTTTTTTTTGTCAGCGGTCTTTTTCTTCAGCTCTGCCTTTTTTTTCTTTCTACCTTCCACCTTCTGCCTTTTCATAGACTTCTTCTTTCCAAAAAATTTTCTCTTGAAAGAAGTCTATTTCATAGCAAGTGCTGAGCCTTTAGAACCTTTTATAGAAAGCTCAGTAGTAACCAGCATCTTCATAAGCTCGGTCAGAGTATTCTAAAGTTTATGCAAATGATAGTTCATGATGAACTATCTATATGCATCAGTCAAGGATTGTAGAATTATACCATTCTACAGATCTTAATCTAACTTCACTCCGAGCTTCTCAAGCTCTTTCAAGTTCTTGATCATCATCAGATAATGATCTTGGACTAACTGTCCATCACGTATTTTAGCCTTTAACAGTCATTTAGTGATCTAATATTTGGCTGCACGACTCTGTTCACCAAACCACTCTTGTAGATGAGCCAACATTTGATGGGCAGTCTTGATATCTTCATCTTGGTACTAAAGTTCATCAGACATCGATACCAACATGTAGTACCTAACCTTATTATCTTCATCCATCCATTTATCAAGAGATGCTCTTTGTTTAGCAGATGGACGAGCTGGTAAAGTGGGATGATCCTGATCCAATATATGAGTCAACTTCTCGAAATCCAAAATGATTTTAAAATTCTAGAGCCAATCCTTATAATTGAATCCGATCCCTATGGGTGTCTAGGATACGGGCTAGTGGATTGGATGCAAATATTTTTCTTTTTTCTATACAGAATCAAAGTTTCTAGTTAAATTTTGTAATTAAGACTTGACCAATTTATTTAGAGATTTAATTTTTAAACAAATTAGCTTCCACTATTTTTTTGGATCCCTACACTTTCTTTGTAGATATGCAAAAATCCTCATGATTACTGATTTTTAGAGGGTGATGCAGTCCCACCAACTGACTCATCACCTTACCTAACGTTATTGATGTTGGATTAGCCAATCAGTGAATAACTCTAATCCAATGATTCTCTAATCATGGTGCATCCAAGCTTTATCTCTGATTCATGAATCTCACCATGCCCAGAATATTGATCCACTTCTTAGTTAAGTTAGACCCACCATTTGCATAGATTGGATTTCTACTTGGGTCTCTCACCGTATCCAAAATATTGAGCCCAATCTATCCTCCAGCCTATAGAATCTAATGCCTAATAGACATGGTTGCATCTTCCCGATGTAGTTGAACCACTCTGACCAGCTGAGAATAATCAACTCCGAAAAGAGCCCGCATATCTACAATGGTGGAAGACCTTAGACTTAATTTTTTCTTAGGAAGAATAGTTCTCTTTAAACTTGACTTGACATAGCCATAACCATTATGACTAACCTAATGGCATGGGTTAGCTCGGATTGTTAGCCACCTTAGATCAGGACTAAGCCAACAAATATGGCCAGGTATGTGAGATCGATGGAAGGGATATGCCATTAACTCAACAAGAACGCATTTGAGTCGAGTAGCTTCGAATTAAAAACTAGTTGATCGTATCAGCCAAACTTACCTTAGATACCAAATTGTTGATCCAGAGCCAATCGGGTTAGCCTACAATCCAGACTCTAACCACTAAGCCTAATTAGATCTTAACTTGATCGATCACTCATGTGACTCGACCTTGATCCAGACTTAATCCTATTAGGATGGTCAATTTAAGCACTCTTGATCCCATCTAACCAACTCTTGATTCGATTTGATCAACCACTAGACCTAATTGAGCTACCCAAGCTCGAACCTAATTTTATAAATATATCTTAGATCTAAAAATTCTTATTTTTAGACCTAATATATTTTATAATCTTAATTTTTAATTAAGTTAAAGAATTCATGAACAAAACATGTAAATAAAATCCTAGGATTTTAGGATCTAGGGTTTTGCAAAAAATAAGTTTTTGATTTTTGATTAAGGATGAATACGCAGCATCTCTACATATCATAAGAATATCCCATCGAATGAGAGGAGAGGGCCTTTAAATCCTACTTCATTCTTATGACCGGATGGCCAAGGGAAATGCCTTAATCAGAAACATGATAAATCTATAAAACTAGTTAGATCTACATATATATCACATATATAAAAATTGATCTAACTTAAAAACATATTTTACATATATCTCATGTATCATATCATGCATATTTTTAGATCTAAATTATCTCATAAATATCTAAAAAATAAAATTTAAATTTGATCAAATCAAATTTAATTTATTCAAGATAATTTTGTAGAACTATTCTACAACTAGTCTAAACATGCATCTATCATATCTCTTATGAAAAATTAAATAAATTTATTTTTTATTTTTTAAATCTAATTATAATATTTATAATATTAAAAAATAATAAATAAAAAGATTTTAAAAATATAATTAATTTAATTAAAATTATGGTCATCCTAGACTACACATATAACAATTCTATTCCTAGTCTAGTCATGTATCTCATACATCTTAGATCTAGATTATTTAATTTTTAATTTTTTTTGATTTTAGATCTAATTATATCTCATGTGAAATTTAAAATTATCTAATGATTAGATAAAAAATAAATTAAAATTAGATCTAATAAATTTTGAAACCTGGCTCTGATACCAGTTGAAGAGAAAAATCCTATTTTCCTAGGTTAGGTTTGTTCAGATCTGATTGGATCAAGAGGAATATTTTAAAATTTTTTTTCTAAGATCCTAATCAGATATGAGACTCTTCAGATTTAATCTTATTAATCTAATAAAAGAAAAATAAAATAAAATTAAATCTAATTTAATTATACCTTTGTTATGGGTAATCCTATTATCCTATGATGATCCTAATGTTTGCCTGAGATTCTGGATGTAGCCATGCAAGCACCTAGCCTCTACCGATTTCCACTCAGAGTGAATCTAAAGATCTTCTCCTTCTCAATCTATCCTCCAAAAATTAAATCTGGATCTAATCTTGAAGATCTTCAAAATGACTTTTGAAGATCAGCCGTTGTCTCTTGCAGCAGTGCTGCCTTCTTCCTTTTCTATCATCTTTCTCTTTCTTGGATCACACCTAACTCATGCCCAAATCCTCTTGGATATGGAGAGGAGAGAGAGGACTAGAGGGTGGCATGGAGAAGGAGGGAGAGGGGCTATGTGGAGGAGAGAGAGGACTAGAGGGTGGCATGAAGGAGGGAGAGGGGCTATATGGTGTGGGATAAGGCAGAAGCTCTCAATTCTAGGTATAGATAGGATTTATATAGATCCTACTGTGCCATGCAGTGCCACATCATCCGAGCCAATCATGGCCTTTTGTACAATCAGATCTAAATCTGATTCATGAAATGATATCATATAATCCAATCAGATTAGTGTCCCTTATGAACCTCCTTAGATGGTGTCAAGACTGGTCAAATAGGACTCCTTGGCGCCACAGCATTTAAATTGGTGAAGCAACCTGGAGTCCCATCTGTATGGGACTCCATGCATTATCCTCATGGGGTGCATGCCTCCCTAGGCATGCACCCTTGTCTGTCTACTTTTTAGGAGGGGGACAAGATCCAAGATTCTCTCCTATGGGTGCATGACACATGGGTAGATGTCTAAGTATCAAAGGTCAATATTTGATCAAAGTTCAAAGACAAGATTTAGCCGGTGATGGAAAATGATAGGTATTATCTCAAATTTATCTCATAAATTAAGATAAACCTCTTCTAACCTGGACAAGCTCTAGTTAGATCAAATAAAGATTTCTAAGTGAGCCTCAAATATATTTGACTTAGTCGAGATAAGTTTTAATGATTGTTTAAAGGAGAACATTAGGCTCAATCGTGTGCTAGCATGATTTTCTTGAACCTAATTAAATCTTATTCAAATCAATTGAACTGGGTTAGTCCAATTGATGATATCCAGATCCAAATCTTTATTTGTGTGATTCAGTTAGGTTTAGTTCCGTATGGTAATGGGATATGTCATGATCTTTATCATTGACATCATCGAAACATCTTTCGATGGATCAGAACTTTTCTGATTCAAGCAACTAGCATGATCAATCATTCAAATCATTCTAATTGCTCTCAAAATCCATTAGTGACACCTAGCAGCATATGGTGGCAATCCATCAAAATTGAAAGTGAACCTCTCGATGTAGTTACCTGTGTGATTAAGTTTCTCTATCCTGAGCTCCAACTGGATTAGGGTTAAGGTGATCTTGTCAAACCCTAACTTCTGTCATATGAATTAATCATTTGATTCAAGTCCAATGTGAAAATCCTAATAGAAACTCATTCTATTATTTCACTCTACCATAGCCATGAGCTTATGGACTTGATTCTCATGATCATCATAGGACTGCTCTTCTTCTATCGAGGTAGATAGATCTCCTATTGATGCAATTCAATTCCTACAATGAACGTGATACAACCAACATACACCTTAGGATTTCAAATGGCTAGGAGATCGAGTTATGGTGTAGTCAAACTATAATACCCTCAAGGTGAACTATCGATGCATCTCAGATCAAAGAATCAGACATACCATTGCAGCTTCAAACCAGTCATTGATGAGAAGATAGACTTTCTGATGACTGCTCGAGGTGGTCACTCTCAGTGCCCTTGTTCTTGAACGAGTACCTATACTCTCGCTCCAGTGTCTTTACACTATAGACTCAAGACTCATCTATTCTAAAGAAGTAATCATACACCAACCTTCTAGATCAATCACCATCCTCATGATGATCCTGAAGGGAAATCCTGATTTCCCGGTCCAGGTTCGTCCAGATCTGATCAGATCAAGAGATATATTTCAAAATTTTTTCTTTTGATCCTAATCAGATCTTAATATATTTTAGATCTGATTCTTATTATTTTAATAAATAAAATAAAATAAGATAAATTAAATCAAATTTAATTTACCTGATTTGGGTAATCCTATTACCCTGTAGATGATCCTGATTGCAGCGGAAGGTTCTGGGTCTAGCCACGCAAGCACCTGGGCCTCTACCGGTATCCACTCGGGTTAATCTGGAGATCCTCTTCTTCTCTATCATGCCTCCAAAAATCAGATCTGGGTCTGATCTGAAGGATCTTCAAAACTCTTTTGAAGATCTGCAGTCGTCCTTTTGCAGCAGCGCAGCCTTCTTGCTTTTGATCGCCTTTCCTTGATCTGAATCGCACCAACCTAAGTACAAAACTCTTTTGGACGTGGAGAGCAAGGGGAGAAGAAGCTATGGCGTAGAGGAGGAGAGGAGAGGCAGCCTTGGGGTGTGGGGTTTCTCAATTGAATTGCGTTAGCATTAGGGTTGGGCGCAGGGTCTTATTTATAGACCTCTTGTGATCCAACTCCTCTTCCTCTCAACCAATCACAACCCTTTGTGAAATCAGATCTAAATCTGATTGGTTGGAATAGAGACCCCTGGATTCCTCCTTAGAGGGTGCCTAAGACTAGTCAAACTGGATTCTTAGTAGAACTCTGATTGGAATCCAAAAGGAAGGTGGAGTCCTTGTCCAACAAGGACTCCTAGGCGCCTCCTACTTGGGCTCACGCCACCCTTGGCGTGCGCCCTTCTCCTTGCTAGGTTCTGGCAGGGGGACAGGCCCCCACCAGCTCTCCAATAGGTGCATGACATGTGGTCAAAAGTCAAAGGGTCAATGGTCAACGTTTGACCAGTCAAAGGTAGACTTTTGACCAAAGTCAAAGAACAAGAAATGGCAGGTGACCAAAAATGGCAGGTAATGTTTTACAAATAAGACAACCTATTCTGACTTGGACAACCTCCAGTCAGACCATATGAAGGCCTCTGATTGAGCACAAACTCCTTTGGCTCAGTTAGGATAACTTATTTGTGATAGTAAAAGAAGAACGTTAGGTTCAATCGAGTGCTAGCACGATCTCCTTGAACCTAATTGAATCTCATTCAGATCAATTGAACTAGATCAGTTCAATTGATGATCACCAGATTCAAACCCTTGTTTGTGTGACCCAGTTAGGTTCAGTTCTGTATGGTAATGGGATATGTCATGATCTCTATCATAGACATCATCGAAACTCCTTTCGATGGATCAGAACTCTTCTGATTCGAACAGCTAGAATGATCGATCATCTAAATCATTCTAATTGCTCCCAAAATCCACCAGTGACACCTAGCAGTATATGGTGGCAACCCATCAGAGCTGAATGCGAACCTCTTGGTGCAGCTACCTGTGTGATTAAGTTCTTCTATCTTGAGCCCCGATCAGTTAGGGTTAAGGTAAACTCGTCAAACCCTAGTCTCTGTCATATGATATAATCATTCGATTCGAGTCCAATGTGAAAACCTAAATAGAAACTCTTTCTATTATTTCACTCTGCCATGGCCATGGGCTTCAGGACTTGATTCTCATGATTATCATAGGGCTGCTCCTCTACCACTGAGGTAGATAGATCCCATCTTGATGCAATCCAGTTCCTACAATGAACATGCTATAGCCAACATACACCTCAGGGTTCATATGGCTAGGACACCCGAGTAATGGTTAGTCAAACTATAACACCCCTCAAGTGAACTGCCGATGCATCTCAGGTCAAAGAACCAGACACACCTAACTGCAGCATCGAGTCAGTCATATGACGAGAAGGTAGACTCCCTAATGACTACTCGAGGTGGTCACGCTCAGTGCCCTCGTTCTCTAACGAGTACCTATACTCTTGCTCCGGTGTCTCCACACCGTAGACTTACGACTCATCTACTAAAGAGAAGCGATCGTACACCAACCTTCCAGATCAATCACCATCCTCGTGATGATCCTATGGTCGGGAGCTGTTTATGAGTTAATAATGATTATTCATGTCTTAAATTTTTAACTCTTGAAAATATGAATTATCATTACCATTAACTCAAAGGATGTATCACAGACACTAAATACACAGGTGTGATAGAAAATAATCCATTTTATTAATTATAGTCAAAATTATAATTTTGCCCCTAGAAGTGTATTACAAGTGTCAGCCAATTCTGGCTTCTAGGGCACATATATCTAACAATCTCCCACTTATCCTAAAGCCAATTGGCTACAAGTCTAAGTCCCATCTTCTCAAGGTGGGCTTCGATCTTTTGTTGTCCTAACGGCTTTGTAAGTGGGTCTACCACATTATCTACGGAGTTGACTCTCTTGACCTCAACGTAATCTTTCTCAAGGTAATCGCGGATGAGGTGGTATCACCGTTTGCTAGGAACTCTTCCAGCACAAACAGTCTGTCAGATGTCGACTTTCGATCATCTATATCGGATATGAAGTCCGAGTCTGTGTATCCTTGGACAGGAGTTCTCCATTACCAAAGACCAGTGTCATATCCTTAGTTCTTCTCAAGTACTTAAGGATACATTTCACAGAAGTCCAGTGTTCTTCACCTGATTTGACTGATATCTGCTTGTGACACTCACAGCATGGGCTATATCAGGTCGTGTACATAGCATGGCATACTGAGGCTCCCTATTGCAGAAGCATAAGGGATCTTGTCATGCGTTCTATTTCCTCAGGTGTGCTGGGCACATCTTCTTGGAAAGATGAATACCATGTCTGAAGGGTATTAATCCCCTCTTAGAGTTTTCCATACTAAACCTCTTTAGTACTTCCTCTATGTACATCTTCTGTGAAAGTCCTAGCATCCTATTCGGTCTATCCCTATAGACCTTAATTCCTAGAATAAAGGATGCTTCACCTAGGTCTTTCATGGAGAATTCCTTGGACAACCACATCTTGACTGATGTCACATGGGAAATCATTCCCAATAAGGAGGAGTCATCCACTACAATACGAGGAAGACAACAGCGCTCCCACTGACCCTTTTGAAAACACATGGTTCCTCTCATTTTTGATGAAACCAAACTTTTTGATCACATCATTGAAACGAGTGTTCCAGCTTCGAGATGCTTGCTTAAGTCCATATATGGACCTTTGCAGCTTGCAAACCTTGTGATCAGTATCACTGGATGTGAAACCTAGCGGCTGTTCCATATAGATATCTTCCTCAAGATATCCATTTAGGAATTCTGTTTTCACGTCCATTTGCCATATTTCATAATCGAAATAGGCTGCAACGCAGCAATGTGCGGATGGATTTTAGCATAGTTACCGGGGGAAAAGGTATCCTGATAGTCAATGCCTCGCGTTGACTATAACCTTTCCACCTGTCTAGCCTTGAATGTCTCCACATTCCCATCCTGCACCAATCTTTCTCCGAAGATCCATTTACACCCAATAGGTACTTACTCTGGTGGTATACTAAGGTCCAGATTGGTTGAGTGCATCGAGTCGATCTCTGACTTCATTGCCTCAAGCCATTTCGGAGTCGATATTTGATATCGCCTCATTGTAGTTTTGGGATCATCACCATGAGCACCATTACCTATGAGGAACATTTTCTCTACGTCCTCTGAAAACAATACTAGTATCTTTCAAGGGATGGAAAACTCTTTTTCGATCTACGAGGTGGAGGAGGTAGTGTTCTTATTGGCTCAACCTGATTTGGTTCCCTTGGTCCTTAGCTCGTTCTGCTTTGAGACTTTCTCTCAAGCTAATCTGCTTTCCAATGCCGCTATCTTGAATAAACTATTTTCAAGAAGATGGCATGTCGACTCAAATCACATTGTGGTCTTCTTGGAATGTAGAATAGATCCTAATGACCTTAGGATAATCCTTAGAATCGAGCTCAAAGACCTAACCTAACCCAGCTTGTTGTCTTTGATATGAGCCGGACAACCCCAAAATTCTAGATGACTCAGACTTGGTTTCTTACCGTGCCATAATCTCAACGGTGGGTAGGAACGGTTTTAAGAGGAACCCTGTCAGTAGATAGATTGAAGTACAATGAGTCCCAAGGAAATCAGGGAGGTCTGTAAAGCTCATCATGGATCGAACCATATCATAGAGTCCGATTTTCCATTCTGAAAACCCCGTTGAGTTGAGGTGTTCCTGGTGGAGTCCATTGAGAGATCAAGCCATTTTCCTTAAAGATAGTCTAGGAATTTCCCGGACTAAGGATATTCACCTCTCGGATCTGATCGAAGAAGCTTTAATGGGTTTTCAAGTTGTTTTTCTACTTCATGATCTGAAATTCCTTTGAACTTTTCAAAAGCTTCAAACTTATGTGCTCATAAGATACACATACCCATACTAGAACAATCATCAGGTAAAGGTAATGAAGTAATCAAAATTGCCTCTAGCCAGCACATCGAATGGGCGCACACATCGTATGTACTAGGCAAGGAGATCTGTGGCCCTCTCCCCATGTCCAACAAAAGGGAGTTTAGTCCATTTTTGGCTGAAGACAAAGATTCACAGTTGGATATGACTCAAAAGTCAATGGACTCAATAGCCCAATTTTTCTTCAATTTGTTAATCCTATCTTCTGCTATATACCTAATCTCAGGTGCCATAGATATCTGTCTTTGGACTATCCTAGGTCGTTTGGCATTCACAGTTTTGCTCGATAGTTTTTAAAACAGGGTACATCAATATGAAACTAATAAGTCCATTAACAAGGAAACCATTTGCAATTTTATTTCTTTCATAAAGAATGTTACAATGGTCCTTAAAGAGGTGATCACATAACCTTCTTATGCTTAACATGAAAAGAAATCAAATTCCTGCAGCTTGCAGGCACATAATAACAGTCTTTAAAAACTAAGTCTAAACCAGATGGTAATCGAAGAAAGGGTATGTTCCCAGACGGCTGACTGCAAGCAACTCTTGCTCCATTACCGATGCGTAGGATATGTCTCCATCCCTCAGCCTCCTGCTATCCTCAAGAACCCTCATAGAAGTTGGTCGG